>PVJD01006983.1:0-90362 GCA_004026545.1 Mormoops blainvillei | reverse complement strand
TATTGAAATATTTCTCATTCATCAAGGTTCAGCTCAGCACCCGAGACTTGCTCTGATTCTCATAAGCAGAGTGAATTGTTCAGACAGTGCACTGCCGTAGCTCTTCTCTCGTATCTCTATGTGGCACGTATAGCATCTGCCCTGATCATCTAATTCTCTTCGTTTGAGTTTCTCGCCTATACATGTAGGGGCTGGCAGTCCAGGAGGGCAGGGTGGAGTGGGGCTTGGTTTTCCCTGGCACCTAGCAGAGTGTCTGGCATAGAATAGGTACCTGGCAAATATTTCTTAAATGTATAAATAAATCCTTTATTCTCTTTTCCTCTCGCTTAGCAGCATCCCCTGCATGAATAATGTGACTGAAAGGACTGAATCTGAAATTTAGATAATGACAATTGAAAATCAGCTTTACATTTAATAGTTGCTTGACCTGGGCCATGCTCTGACCCTTCCTGAACTTCAGTTCTGTTGTCTGTCTAATGCGAAGAATCTTAACTACCAGAGATTTCTTAAGGGTTGAATGAGATACTGTATTTGAATACTTTGGTAAACTGTAAATCCTATGTAAATATAAATATGATATTAGTTGTTTAAAATTTCTATGTATAACAAAAAGGATGTACCCGTTCCAGAGTGACCCAAAGGAACAGTGGTTTGAACACATTTTGTAAAATAGTTAGGGCAGTACCAGGGGTGTTTGACCTGTTGGCGTCTCTGGGCTTCACTGGAAGGAGAGTTGTCTTGGGCCACACGCATGAAATACATTGTGACACGTAATCATAAAAAAATCTCATGATGTGTGAAGTAATTCATAGCCGCATTCATAGCTATGCTGAGCTGCATGTGGCCCACGGACTGCAGGTTGGACACCACTCTAGGCTAGGCTAGGCTAGGCTCAGTGTTTTACTGATCCAGATGAAATGCGTTGCCTATAAGAAAAATAACCAGTTTTGTTTTTTGCTTATCTTCAAAAAAGTGGGGGAGAATGGGGGGTTAAATTTAGAAGGAGATCTATTATTTGTCACTTACCAGGAACTATCACTCAACCTCCTTCATCATTTTCTATAACATGAAACAGACCAGATAGGACAGGAGACCTGGGGGCCCTCAGTGATGTTATCTCGGTTCCATATTTTACAGAGAAGGAACTATAGTTCCGACAGAAGTCATCTACCTAGGTTCACACAGCTGGTTGGTACCCAGTTCACCAGACCTGAAAATCCCATCCCAAAGGCTGCAACAAATGTCTATTAGTCTAAGAAGCTTAGTGTAGTGACATTCGTCAGCCCTGGGATTGTTTCTGCTAGTTCCTTGATTCAAGTAATTTGGAGGTTCTTTGGATTGTGGGATTTTACCTGAAATTACTCTTTTAGCTTCTAGTACATATCTTGGTATATGTATATACAGGGCAGAGAGCTGAAAACTCTTTTTTTGGTGTTTACTTCGCCAACGTCTTTCTGGCAACTTGAGACATTAGGAATGAAGTAAGTTCAACTTAATATCTAATTCATTGTTTTAGCACTAAACATGGATTAATAAAACCTGTTATTTACATTTTTATCTATGTTATTCATATTTTCTTAATAGAAATTAAGTTGGATATTCTCTAACTATCCTATAATTGATGACAGGATAGAATTTTTAAAGCCAGGATTGTATCATTAGAAATATATTAATATGGCACATGTTATTTTATTTTAGATTTTAAAATCTTTGTTTAAAATACAGTGCTTCCTTCTTTAAGTCATGAATACTTCAGCTTCATTCACAACCTTTTATGGAACTTTTCCGTGTGCCAGTGACACTGCTAACTGTTGATGAGACAAAGTTGAGTGATACACAGGTCTTATTTGGAAGAAACTTACAGACTGATGAGAAAAATGTACTTAAAACAAATTATTACAGTGAAGTAGAATAAATGCAATGATGGAGTAAATGATAGGTGGAAGGTTGGCACATGCAAAGGGAGTGGGCAGTTGTTTGGGTGGCTCACGGAAGCACCACAGATGGGAACTCTCAGAATGAGTGGGAGTTCATCGGAAAGCAGGCACTAGGGGAGGGGCTGGCGGCTTCAGGAGTGGAAATGGCAGGTGGGGAGGCATGGAGATGTGGGACTGTAAGCCATATTCAGAAGGTGGACATAATTCTGTTGATAGCACTGGAATGCAGAATTTGTATAGGTAGGTGGTAGAGACTGAAGAACGAGAAAAAGGTAGAGGCAAGTTTCCGGAAGGCCTTGTAATTGCTAATAAACGATTCAAACTTTGTTTTTCAGGCAAAGAGGAGTTTTGAGTGTATGTAATTTGGGGGACATGTGACATGGTCAGATTTATATGAATGAAAGTATTTTTCACTCTTTTTTGCTTTCCCCATGATTCTCTTTGGTTCCTCTTAGCTTGTAATCTATAACAGAGTAAAAGGTGGTTTCCTTCATGAGACAGGCAAGAGAGGCAGGGGACAGATTTGCATTTCGCCAAGTTATCAAAGATAAACCATTCGCATCCAAACCGATGATTTTCCCCAGAATAAAAATATCGAGAATGAAATATACCACAGAGTAACCTTAAACTGAATTAAAAAGAAAAAAGACTGTGATTTCATATGAAAAGCATTCATCAGTGAAAACATTAAAATGAGAGTTCAGTATAATTTTAATAACACACAAAACCCAGGATATTTATTACAACCCAAAGTTAAAATAAGAAGGAGAAAACTAGATTGTCAAGGTAATCTATGAGTTAAGAATTAAAACCGTTTTTAATTAAGCAACCAATCCTTTATGGGGAAGTTAATCAATAATGGGGTCCACCGCGCTTTGAGAGGGCCAACCCCTCCCTGCCCAGTGAGTGCACATTATTACTGAGTCACCCCATTTATTACAGTCGCTTCCATTGTGTGGGGTGGCTGAGGTTTTGGCTCTGGGGATTAGTCCTCTCCTGACAGATGGGGCTAGATGAGATCACTTGCTGGGTCACAGTAATAAATTTTCCACTATCTGGGGACTATATGTTTAATCAGACGATGGTCCATTATAGGTGTATTGATCCGAGAGCTGAGATATTTGCAGCTGGGTAGGCCAACTCAGATGCCGTTAACTTTGACACCCTGGTTGTGCTGATGTTCAGTATGATCTAGTGATTTCTCAACATTGAAATTCCCCTTCCTCCATAGTCAACATCTATCTCCCAAAGATAATAATGACTTAAAATAATTCCAAGAGTGAGGTCATTGATCTACCTGAGAGTCCCTTTTGGAGATTAATCAACCCCAAGTTCAAGTAACCTCTAACTGCCTTCTGTTAATTTAGTTCGTATTGGATTACTACTCAATTGACAGCCTTATCTCCAGGATAAATTATTCTACTTTCTGCAAGCTTCATTTTCCTCTCTGTTTTCTCCTTTCTGATGCTATTTTTCCTTTTTTCCTATTTCTCTTAAACTTGGGAGCACAGAGCAGAATCACAAGTAAATGACCTCAATCAGTGCAATTATCCTTTATTTGGGAGATACTTAACTAGTAGGAGAAGAAGGAAAAACAACAAAAGGTGGAAGTTTTGTGGGTTTTAAAAAGAATTTGTTTCTGGCCAGAGCAGGAAACCAATGATGTGAGAATATGAAATTCTAAGAGCTTAAAAGAATTCTAAATATTCTTTGTTCCTATAAGGATGGATAGTTTAGGCTCGACCACATAGTGAGGAAGTCACTCATCTCATGTGTATATGGGTATCTTAAGACCTTGATTATTTTTAATGAAGTGAAGAAAAGAAATGACAAAACAAAAAAAAAAAATCAACAAATATTTTTCAAAAAATACATTATCTTCTAGGCCACTAATCAGTTTTTAAACTGTAGACCATTTTTATTATACCATAAATTGTCATTCACTTTCTATCTGTATTTTGCCTTTTTATCATATGATAATAAAAATAACATTAATAGTAATACTAAAAATAATGATAGAAATTAGGTCATGTCAGAAATGCACTGGTCTTGTCAGGAGATGTGAGTTGATATAAAACTGGAGATACCACTTACAAGGAGTGGGAGTCTGCCTAGTGGTCGTACCCCGGTGAGTTTACTTTGCCTCCCTGTGAAGTGGGCCTGTCTTCCTGCGCTGCTTATTTTAGAGCAGGAGTGAAGGTCAAACTTGTTAACAGATCTGAAAATCCTTTGAGACCTATAAAATACTAACCTATTTTTATTTGTAAATATTTTCAACCTGTTTCTCCTTAAGTATCTCCTCTACTTAGTTTGCTACTTGTCAATTTACTTTTTATTTCTTTATTTGCATCTTATTTTCTAAAAATTTTACTAATTTGATGCAATCCCCATCATATATATTCATGTATCTCTTTTTCTCTAAACATGCAAAATAAATATCAGGCCACGTTACCCAGGTTGATACAAAATTTGGATAATTACTTTTAATTATTAATCAACAAGAGAAAATTGAAAAATGATTAAGAATACATGTTTCTCAATACTTCCTGAGTACTTAACATTAGGACAAGTCAACATCTTGATAAGCCACTGGGTTTCTTAAATTGGAAGTATATTAAAATTTTAAATCTTACCTTGGCTGTTTTCAAAATATTAGATAAATTTAAATCCCTGTTCATTTTCTTGACTGAAATAAACTAGTAGGCTAGTACTGGAAGGGTAAATTGTGTCTGGGGGCCCATTTTCTGGTTCACCGATGAATATGCTATGTGAGTAGAGTCCAAAGCCTCATTAAAACCCTGGTATATCATGATTCTGTCTCATTTTTAAATCTGTCATCTTTACCATTTATCACAAGGGGTGAGACTCCTTGATAATACCTTTATAGGGGTAGTAAGTGGCAATGTTTTATAAGACACATAGACTCTATCTTGTTCACATTATTTATGTGATAGATTACAGAAAAGTTTTTCATCATCTTTCCGGGTTAAAAAAAAAAATCTTATGGAACTGAAACTCCAAAGCCATTATTAAGGGTAGAAATAACTCACTCAGCCACAGATCATCAAATGTAATATCAGCTTTAAAAAAATTAATTCTAGTAAAATTCTACATAAGTAAGCTATCTAGATTGGTCTATCTTTATGTCTGTCTGTCATCTATTGAGACTAACATAATGCAGGGAGGAGTCCCATGAGATTTTTTAGTGACATCCTTATTGCTATATAATTCACATCCCATAAAGTTCACCCTTTTATAGTGCACACTTCAGTGGTTTTTAGTATATTCATAGAGTTGTGAGTCCATTATCACTATCAAATTCCATAACACTATTATCACTGCAGAAGAGAACCCCATATCCATTAACCAGTTATTCTCTATTTCTCCTTCACCCCAGCCCTGGCAACCATAATCTACTTTGTCTCTAAGAGTTTTCTTATTATGAACATTTCATATTGATGGAATCATACTATACGTGGCCTTTTGTGCCTGGCTTATTTTACTTATTATGATGTTTTCAAGTTCATCTATGTTGTAATAATATTGACATTTCTTTCTGTTTTTATGTTTGAATAGTATTTTGTTTATCCATTCCATGAGGTCTTCAGTCTCACAAAAGTACCTAGTCAATTCTTCCCCTAGCTCTCAGAAATTAACCATGAATGACAGATCCTTTATTCATATTCATTGAGAGGAAGCAGCTCATTTGTACATACCACACTGTGTTTGGAATTATAAAAATATGTTTCTTTTATAGGCTTTTCTCCTCCAATACTCCTAATTAAGTCTTGAATTCCTGTATCCCAAGAAATAATTGATTAATTGATATTGTATCTCAAGCTAGAGACCTTCCCTGGATGAATGTCTGCTTTAACTCACCTCTTCCCACCTCTTCATCCTGCGCTCACGCAGGATGTTATGTTCCAATAACATCCATCTTCTTTGAGTATTTCCAATACAACCAACACTAGCCTCAGGTCTTTCCATATGCCGTTCCCACTTGGAGTGATCTTCACTTACCTAGCTGTTTATCAGGATTTAGATCTCAGTTAAATGTCCCATATCTCAGAAAGTCCTTCCCTGACCACCCCACCCTTCACCCAGTTATTCTTTTGTATAGTGCTCTATACTTTTCCTCTACAGTACTTAAAACAATTTATAATTGTGGATTTAGTTGTGGGCTCTAAAATCTAACCTCCACTAGAATATTGGGTCCTTGAAGAGAGTGGGACTTTTTTTTTTAACTGCTTATTCCTTGGCTTCTAAAACAGTTTCTGGCACACAATAGGCATTCAATAAATATTTGTTAAACACTTGGCTTTAATTACCACCTATATCCCAATGACTCCTGCTTGGCATCCCAGACCTATTTGATGCTCCATTTTTGTAGGGCACCCATTTTCACATCTTTATCTGGATGACCCCCACATGCACCAAAGTCGGCACTTCTAAAACCAGGCTCATTTTCTTTCCCCTCCAACCCTCCTTCTATCTGCCCGGTTTAATGGTTTCTCATTATCCAAGCCAGAAACCTGACAATCACCTGAGATTATTTTCTCTTTAGCCCTTCATACCTAATTGGTCATAAGGTCCAGTTGACTGAGTCTTTTAAATATCCCTTTAATATGTTTTATACTTCCACCACCACTACCTTAGTTCAAGTTTTCATTTTTTCTCAGTAGTGCAATTGTGATAACTTCCTAATTCCTGTCTCTCTCTCTCTCTCTCTGGTTTTATTTACTACATATTCCACACCGCTGTGCTCATGTTAAATCTGAAATCTGACTATGTCTCTCTGCTTCAAGGCCTTCAGAGATGATCCTTTTCTGCAGGTGAGGTTCCAACTCCATTGCTTTGCGGCAAGACCCTGCCTGCCCCTTCAACGTCAACAAGAGCCATTGTATCGCTTACTCCAATTATGCCAGGCTTCTTTTGGTCCCCCAAGCATTCTTTTAATGCAGTTCACCCTTTTCCATAGTTATCTCTCTGTCCACAATGTCCTTTTTCTTGTTTGCTTGCAAACTTTTTTTCTCATTTTTTAAGTTTATTGTTGTTCATTTACAGTTGCCTGCCTTTTTCCCCATTGCTCATCTCTATATGGTCCCACCCACTCCCACAGTCAATCCCCCCCACCCGATGCCTGTTCCCATGAGTCCTTTATTTGTGTTCCTGTGCTTACTGCTTCTCTTTCTTTCCCCCCTGTTACCCTGCCTTCCCCAATCCCACTCTGGTCACCGTCAGTTTGTTCTTTATTTCCAAGTCTTTGATTTTGTTTTGCACATTTGTCTGTTTTGTTGATTAGGTTCCACTTATAGGTGAGATCATATGGTATCTGTCTTTCACTGCCTGGCTTATTTCACTTAGCATAATACTCTCCAGTTCCATCCATGCTGTTGTGAATGGTAGGAGCTCCTTCTTTCTTTCTGCTGTGTAATATCCCGTTGTGTAAATGTACCTCAGTTTTTTAAAAATTTATTGTTCAGTTATAGTTGACCCACCTTTTTTTCCCATTGTTCCAAAGTTTTTTGATCCACTCATTTACCGATGGGCTCTTAGGCTGTTTCCAGCCCTTGGCTATTTTAAATTGTGCTGCTATGAACATTAGGGTGCATAGGCTCTTTTGAATTATTGCTTCAGGACTCTTAGGGTATAGTCCCAGCAGTAGGATTGCTGGATAGAAAGGCAGTTCCATCTTAATTTTTTGAGGAAATTCCATACTCTTCTCCACAGTGGCGGTACCAGTCTGCATTCCCACCAACAGGATACTAGGGTTCCCTTTTCTCCACAACCTTGCTGGCACTTGTTTGTTGATTTGTTAATGATAGCCATTCTGACCAGCATGAAGTGGTATCTCATTGTGATTTTAATTTGACTCTCTCTAATGGCTGGCGATGTTGAGCATTTTTTCATGTGTCTATGGACCTTCTGTATGTCCTCCTTGGAGAAGTGTGTGTCTTCTTTCTCATGTTTGCTTGCAAACCCATATTCATCATTTATAATTCTGGCCTAAATGCCATATATTCCTTTAAAATTTATTTAACTAGTCTCAGAAAAGTTAGGGTTCCTTCTATGCTCAATGATACTGTATATTTACTTAAATAATAGCTTGCACCACATTGCTTTATACATTGCGGTAACTGTCTCTCCCTGATACTAGACATAAGTCTGTCAAGGGAAAAACCGAGCCCTTCTGAGGTCTCAGGCTTTGGACAATGACAGACTTAGGTTAGAATCCTGATCCGTATTTGCAGTTCTTGGCTTCGGCTGAGCCATTTAACATTTTAAATGAGAAGATGTACATAAAGTACCTCATACTGTACCTGTGATTCTGTGAACATTTAACCTTAATAGTAATTATTCATTATATTATTTCTAATAGTAGTAGAAGTGACTGTAGTGTCCTAAGGGTAGGACGGGGCTGATATATGATAACAACATTTGTTGAGTCTATGATTAAATACAAATGCATGTTTATTTTTAGTGAATCGTGATCAAACTGCAATAAAATAAAAATGGATATAAACATAAAATTGTGAGCTGGGTCCAGAAAGACAATTGCACAAATATGAGCAAAAGAGCTATGACTTTATTCAGAGGGAGGGCTGAATGAATCAGCACCTCTTTCACCCTAACGCTACTGAAAACAAAATCTGAAAATTTTAGAGAATTTATACAAGACTCCATGATCCCTGAGGTGTGTCCTGACTAAGCTATTTAATGAAGTTATGGTTTCTGGAGGAATCTTCTAAAAATGGATGTACGTGATATTAATAGGAACAAAGCACCCAAGCATGTATTTAGTTTTGGGAATGGACATCACCAAGAAAGATTGTTAGGAAAGGAAGTATAATTGATGCGAGGATGTGTGGGCATACAGTGCCAAAAGGCCTAAGTTTTGGTGCTGGGTAAGTCACTCTACCTCTTTAGATTTCCATATTTTATGTGTAGGACTGGATATTTGGCATGGCAGTTCCCTTCGGTTCTTTTAAATTTAAATATTCTAATGTTACTTAAGTCACTCTTATAGGAGGGAGGGTGTCAGTGATGTCCCTGAGCAAGAAAACTCCTGCACAATCAAGATCCATTTATTTGTGAGAACTTATTAATGCTGTTTATTGCAATGTGGGAATTTAACTTTTTTTCTTATTCTATTATTTCACCAAAATTAAGGTACCAAAAACCTTGTATCACATACCAGTCTTTTCTACTTTTTAACATTTGGTCTAGCAACAATAAAAATGTGTAAATTATTCACAATCCTATCATTCACATAGAACAGTGAAAACCAGAAGGACAGATGAATAAAAAATAAATGCCATTGGAAATGGCCACCGATAAAGTTCTGTAGGAATTCAGAGAGATAGAGCCTTGAAGAGTGGGCATGATATGAATATGAAAAGTGAGAGGAAAGGCCATTCATATCATATAGAAAGAACAAGGAGGGGAAAGTATAACATGACAGTTCTGGGAGTAGGTTGAGAGACAGTATAATTTGTATGAAGTATAGCTGATAGTTGGTAAGATTAAAAATATAGTACTATGCTAAGTGAAATAAGCCAAGCAGTGAAAGACAAATACCATATGATCTCACCTATAAGTGCAGTCTAATCAACAAAACAAACAAGCAAGTAAAATATAACCAGAGACATAGAAATAAAGAACAAACTGACAGTAACCAGAGGGGAGGGGTATAATGGGGGAAGAAGGGGAAGAGTCGTCAAGGAACATGTATAAAGGACCCACAGACAAAGACAATGGGGTGAGACAGGATTGAATGTGGGAAGTGAGGGTGGGTGGGTAAGGCAGGGGATAACTGTAATTGGACAACAATAAAAATATATATATAGGTTGAGGCCAGATTGCAGACCAATTGAATGTATTTATGATCTTTACTTACAAGACACATACTGGACAGAATCCTCTTTGGTGGCAGTTTCCTTACTGATTAAGACAAACGGACTAGATTACCTGCAATAGTCCATTCAATAATATAATAATGTTCTTTAATTTTATAATTCTCCAAGATGCCTACATCAACAAATGGTAAGTATTCCTACCACCTAGAGATAGATAGATAGATAGATAGCTAGATAGCTATAGATAATCTATTTTAGAGAATTCCCAGTTGTTTTCAGAAGATTAAAAAGAGTAAAGAATGGCCTTAGTAATTTTGACCCTGATCTGAATTATTTTTTGAAAATCATAATTGCCAACAATGTGCAGAAAGCTCTTTTGTGCAACATCATTCCTTCAAGAAATACATATTGATTGTGAATATACTGCAAGGCAGTTTGTTACTGGTAAGAAAATGTAATTGACAGCTGGTCTTACTGTAAGTCATAGCATTTAGTCATAAAAAGAAAGAAAAGGGAACCAAAAAAAGAGCATGACCCCAGGTGGATTATTCAGGACTTCCCTTCAAGCCCTTCCTCAGTTGCCTGCCAGGGCTGGCATGGTGACAGGGAGCCGCGATGCCTCCGTCATTTCCTTTAAGCTACAAATAAATGGCCCATTGAAATGGGCTTCATGTCAAGTGCTACACTCACCTTAGATTAACATTTAATTGGAAATTCTCTTTTCCTTGGGGCCAGTTGGAACCATGTGAAGTCCTTTCTCAAATAGAAAGAGGTAGTTCATACTAGCAGGAGATGCTGCCATTTTGTTATCCTCGATTAGACTGGAAATATAAAAAACTTCTTTTTGAATAGGTAATATATGCACACGGCACAAATATAAAAAGAATATAGTAAGTATCCCTGAACTCTCTCTTCAGCCAACCACAGACAAAGTCCTTCCTAGGCAGTCTTCCAAAGACAGCTATGCATGGGAAAGAATGAGAACTTGTGTGTGTGTGTGTGTGTGTTTAAAGATTTTATTTATTTATTTTTAGAGAGGAAGAAGTGGGGGATAAAGGGAGGGAGAGAATTACTGATGTGCAAGAGATACATCAATAGGCTGCCTCTTGCACACCCCAAGTTGGGGCCTGGCTCGCAACCCAGGCATGTGCACTGACTGGGAATCGAACCAGCGACCTTTTGGTTCGCAGGCTGGCACTCAACCCACTGAGCCACACCAACCAGGGCAGAACTTGTGTTTTTATAATGTCATGCTTATACATTTTTGGCTTTTCCAATCTCAGCCATGACTATGTTTGCTGCTTCAGCTGGAGTGCCGCTTTCCCAGGGGTGCCTGGGTTCTGGGTCAGTGCAGGAATATTTGGCTTAGTGCCCTGTGCTCTTAGGAAAGTCACTTGAATACTCTGAGCCTCAGTTTCCCTCTCCGTAAAGCAGAAACTGTAGTTCTTTCCATGAGCAGCTCACCGATGGGCACTTCATCCTGACTAATCCATCTGGTTTTTGTGAAAGATTGATGCTTTAGTAGCTAGGAAAATGTTTTAAACAATGGCAAACTATATAAATATGATTTCAGAAGAGAGTAGTGATTGTTGAGAAGTCAGGAAAAATTCTCAGACACTTGCTACCTTGGATGAAACTGTCTGATAAGCTCATAGATGTGTAAATAAGACACAGAATTGAATTCTGATTATTTATAAACAAAAGATAACCTATTTGCAGACATACATATGTATATTTAAAGATTTTATTTATTTCTTTTTAGAGAGAGAGGAAGGGAGGGAGAGAGGGAAAGAAACATCAATGTGAGAAAGAATCATCGATTGGTTACCTCTCCCCACACATCCTGACCAGGGACCAAACCTGCAATCCGGCCACACTGGTCAAGGCTTGCAGACATATAAATATATAACATATCTCTAAGATATGTCATTTAGAGAAGGAGTCAGCAAAGTTCTTCCATAAAAAAGAAAAACCGGAGAGTGAATATTTGAGGCTACGTGAACTATGCGTTCTTTGTTGCCACTACTTAACCCTGTCATAGCATGAAAGCTGCCATAGGCAATGAACAAACAAACGAGCAAAGCTTTGTTCTAATAAAACTTTATTTACAGACATTGAAATTTGAATCTCATATGATTTTCACTTATCACAAAATATTCTCTTTATCGTGTCGCAACTATTTAAAAATGCAAAACCTCTCAGCCCATACAAATGTGCGCTGCAGGCCAGGTGTGGCCTGTCAGCCATAGTTTACCAAACAGTAATTAGAAAAATCTGTATCAAGAAAAATGCACTTTCACCAACCAACATTTTTATTTACTTCCTCACATACTTAACGTATTCTATGCAAGATTGGCCTGACTACGTACAGGGGCAAGCCTTGTCATCCAGGGAACCTCATTCCGCTTCCTGTAGCACAAAGGAGATACATTTGTCATCTTTTAGGAGTTTCCCTTATCTAGCATCTCCTGGGTTATAGTGGTTCTGGATAGCTTCCCACTATTGGGGTCCACCTGGACTTACAATGTAATATATGAAGTGCACCTGTGAAAGCCCCTCCCCAGCAAGCTTTTGCCTTCTAATATTTTAAATATATTTATAACTAGAGCTTGATTTCTACATCTTGGTGTGTTCAGTTTTTCCTGGTTCTTAAGTTTCTCAGCATTAAACGGTTTCGGGTGTGCATTAATTCTTCAGTGCCTCCTGGGTATCACTTGGGGCACTGCCACGTTATCGCTGCATTGCCCAGTGAATCGGAAAACATTTTAATTTGATGGAATTTTTCTTACCCAATACTCCCACAAACGTGGGCTGCAACTCATACGAAATGAGCACATCTATAAAACGGGATTAATCCCTACCTTGTGGGCATGTGGTGAAACTTAATTAGTTAATGCTTCTAAAGAAATTTCAGATCCATGGATAAAATGTATTATTCAATTGCTAAGAGCTATTATTGTTTATTATTTCCTCTAGCTATTTCCCAGTGGGTGCTTTGCTATTAGGGTAAAATGGCAGTAATTCTGAAGCAAGTTGACATTTGAGTGTGTTTGCAGAGTGCATGAAGCTACAGGTTACGTTTTAATGAAATCTTCTCTCCCTTCACCCCACTCATTCGGTGCACAGTGATTACCTTCTTCTAAATGTTCATATGATTTATTAGTATTTAATAGTAACATTGCTGTCAGTGTAAGAAAGGATCAGTGGAAAATTTTTCCAGTTATATCAAGTTATTCAGTAACATCTATGTTTATAATTTTCTTAATGCTAACTAAAGCTGGGTCTAAAGGGGGAGAAAAAGATGTATCTAGTAATTTGCTAATAGTTGTGACTGACCTTTCATGCGGGTCCACATTGTAATCTGGATTAGTCACAGGAGACAGCCCTTAAGTCACAATAGGTAAACGAGCTTGGAAGGAATCGCGGTTTTTAGATGTTGTACCAGGTGATGCCCACTTGCAAACATGTGGAAGCCAGCCAGCATGTTATAATGGAAGGAACACTGGGCTGGAGGCAAGCGATCCCTTTAGAGACTCAGCTTTTCCCCTTCTTAGCAAGTTTCTTCTCTTTTTGGGTCTCAGGGTCCTTATGAAGTTGGAATATACCATTGGTTTTCAAATTGTGCCCCTTGGCATTTAAGGCTCAGAACAGATGTTTCAGGGTTAAGTATTTTCCAAACACTGAAGATTTATAATCCCTAAAGACCTCATTTATTGCTTTTTCTTCTTCTGTATGTTAAGATTCCTTTTAAATTTGCATCTGCATATTTTCATTGCTTAGGAAAAAATTTCAAAGGCACTCTGTGATCCCAAAGATCCCCTCCGGCCCTGTCAGTCTGTGATCCCACATCTCAAATGAAGCTCAGTGATGAATGTGCGCACACACACACACACACACACACACATAGCTATTAAAAACAGTATTTGAAGATTTCAGTTGTAGGCTATGGGACCAAAGACAAGTTTAATTCTTCAGGATTATGTGCCATAGAACTTCTGTTAAATAAATAAAATATTCAATGAATAAATAAATAGCATTTGAAAGGCACACGCTCTGTGAAACTGCCACTGGAATACTTGGCAAACTACCTGCCTTAATTTTTCTCCATATCAGTTCCTTCCTCAGTATTTGGTGTAGCCAGATTTTCACTTCTAAGATCTCTGGACTCGTTTAAAGTTGTGCAGGAGTGGCTGAAGTGGGAAAGAGCTGTAATATGCTTGGAGAAGTGCCTACTGTCCCAGGAGTGAGGTAAGGCACACAGAAAAATGGAACTGAATAGTTTGTGTTATATTAGCACTTTTTGTTTCACAAGATAGAGGCTTTTTAAATGTTAGCTCCAGTGCCTATTTGTCTTTCTCCTGTGAAAACTTCATAGTTCTGACCCACAGAAATAATTACAGATGCAACTGTTAAAGGCTGGGCTTTCATTGTTCAATTGGTATACAGAAGAAAATGGTAGGACTATATGCAATATGTGTGTGTATCTATATTCACATATATTTGTGTATGTATTATACACACATATACATGTGCATTTAAATGCAGAAATATTATCTAATTTTTATCTGTGCAAACATGTTTTGATTAATAAATTTAAAAAGTAAGTGTTCAGAACCAACTGTTGCTACACACTCTATTTTAGGTTCTTTAGGTTGAAAAATAACTCCACCCTTAGTATTTTGTGTGACCGGTGACATTATCCACCTGAAAGCCAGACTTCCCAGGATGCTGTCATCATTGGCTGTCATTTGGGAAGATGAATTCACTGATGCTGTGACAGGGGCATGACCGTATCTGCTGCTCTTTGTAGGCCTAAATTTTTGAGTTGTTTGTACAACCCCTTCATCCGGTACTTCACACCAAGCACCGCCTATGGCGTGCTCTGCACATCCAAAGGGTAAAAGGAAAGATCTGCCACTGACGAGCCCCCGTTCTGCCACAGACTGATGGGTGAACTTGGTCATGTGCTGTTTCCTGTGTACATTGTGCGAGAAGATATTTAAGGTCTTCCTATTATTAGGCACAAGGCAAATTTAAGCAATTGGGTTTACTCTGTATTTAGCTAATGCCCAACAGTGATTATTAGGAGCATTGACCTTGTGTTATACATTATGCTAAGAGCTTTACTTTCATTATCTCTTTAAAACTTGACAATAGCTTCCTGAGGATACTATTGTTCCAGTTTAACAGAAGAGGAAAATGAGGCTTAGAGCAGGGAGATCTCACTCTGAGAGGCACAGTCAGCCAACAGCAGAGAAGAAATTTCAAGCAAGGCAATCAGACTCCAGAGCTCACAATGCAATGTCTATGCCGTTTTGGCTTCACTGCTTGGGACACTATGTTATGCCTGTCACAGACCACAGAGACTGATAAGACACAGTTCCTGCCTTTCCAGAGCTTACAGTTGTATTTTTGCTGAAAAGAAATATGAGTGGAAGGGTTAAGAAAACTGCCCAGTAGCTGGTGCATTGGTGGCCAAAGGAGAGATACTGAGAGGAGAGCAGTAGGCACTTGGCACCACTGAGGTGTCATTGCAAAACCAGCCAAAAGCATTGTCAGCATCTAGCAAGATTTCCATTGCCTTTCCAAAGAAATTGGAACAGGACAGAGATGTGATAAAAAGAAGAATAAAGGAAATAGCTATTTATCAGAGGTGTTTTCAGTCATCCATGGTGAGGCTGAGCTGACAACCTATGATAATCAGGCCAGAGGTGGTTTGCCAGGTAATCCTGTGCAACCCAGTGGGCCTTTGGCTTCCTCCCACCTTCCTCATCAGTAGCACTCTCTCTAATTCTTATTGCCCTTCTCCTCTCTCTGTCTTTACTGACACCTTGTCCACCTAGAATATACCTTAGCTGCCATTTGCACTTTCAGTTTAGGATTTTACGGTGGCAGAGTTTTAGGGTAGGTCTCTTTGATAACATCTGATTTATTTTCCTGGACACCTGAGTCATTGGGGAAAAGTCCCCTGAAATCACCTCTGCTGACCAGCATGGCTAAGTCACCTCGTGGCAGAGCACTGAGCAGGTGGAGCAGCCAATAGCTATGATTCTTTCCCCTTCCCCACGTCAAGCCTGACACACTCATACACACCCACGCATTTGCAGGAGGCCTACCATTACCGTGCCCCTAACTGATGAAGGAGAGAAGAAATGTCATCTTGGAAGAGATTTACCATTTGGTAAGAGTTGACTTCTGTGATTTCAACATCATGAAATGAAGTTTTATATTGGTTGTTGAAAAATTTGCAGTGGTGTTCAATAGAACTTTCTGCAAGGGTGGAAGTGTTTTATACCTGCACTTCCAACGTTGTGGTCACTGGCCACAGCTGACAGTTACACCCTTGAAATGTGGGACTTGCGGAGATACCGAGGAAATGAATTTCAATTTTTATTTAATTTCAACTAATTTAAATTTAAGTAGCCACAGGTGACTAGTGGCTGCCAATTAAGACGGGGAACCCATGGATTAAAATATCTGAATATTCAGAACTGATAATCTAGGAGGATCTAGTCTACTTGTGCTAATATTAGTATGATGTCTTCCTAGTCATATCACATGTTTTATAAAGTGGCTTTCTGTGCATAATTGTATCTGAGGCACTGAGCATATCACTGATTCAGAGTTTATCAATTTCTTGGAAGTACATATGTGCTGTTTATACTCCTGGCCCCTGGCTTAGTCTCAAAGTCTTCAATGCATTGCTCCAGGTAGTTAGTTGGTCCAATTTGTCAAGAAAGAGAAAGCTGTTTGCCATCTTTGAAGTAAGGGCAAAATCTTTTGTGTGGTTTGATACAGATGTCTTCAGTTAGGGGTTGATGACAGGATGATCTTTAAAGTCTTATCATGAGATTGTATGATTTCTTTAATTAAAAGATAATAAGTTCTATGTCTTATCCACACTTCTTTTCAGAAGCTCTGTAGGAAAATGTTCTCTGCAGCACTAAGTTCATGGCCTCTTTCTTCTAATAAATCCCTTCTCCACACTTAAAAATAGAACAGAAATAAAAAAAATGTTCAGCAAAGATTTTAAAGAATCAATTTATTGGCTTAAATGATATCGAATAACTGATTGTTCTCCTGTTTTTGGCATAGTGTATACATAGCCTCTAGCCAAGTCATGACCATTATAAAAATTTATTAAGGTCAAGCACTGTTAGGTCCTGGTGTACCTAGGGGAATTGATGTTAAGTTACTAAGGATTATAAAGTGACATTGCAAAATTAACAGGGCTTTACTAGGTTTACTTAAGTAAAATGCTAATGCTTTATGATATATTTATATATGATCACATCAGTTTTAGCATCACATCTGTGGGAATCTTATGATTTTGATACTGATATTCTTAAACACAGCCAGGCTTGGCCTGAAGGAAGGAGAGTTGTGACTATGCAGGTACTTGAAAAATATTTCAAACATTCTAAACACTGAAACAAAGATCAAATGTTTTTGGACAGCTCCAAAATCATGTTATAGCTCTGATTTTTATTTTTTTTGTCTTTTTTTAATTGCATTTTTTCATTACCATTTATCCCTCTTATACCCCACCCTCCACAATCTCATCACACTGTTGTCTGTGCTCATTAGTCCTTTTATCTTTTTGCTCTGTCCCTCCATCTCTACCCATCCCCATTGGCTGTCAATCTGCTCTCTATTGATGAGTCTGTCTCTATTTTGCTTGTTAGTTCAGTTTGTTCATTAGATTCTACATTATGAGTGAAATCATATGGTATTTGTCTTTCCCTGAATGGCTTATTTCACTTAGCGTAATGTTCTCCAGGTCTATAATTATAAGAATATTTTCCAATTATTTTGTGATTATAGTAATCAGTCATGGTATTCTTCAAATCAATTCTTATTTCTTGCTAATTATGAGGTTATATTTAATATTCATTATATTTCAAGCTGTTATTTCATTTTTAAATATATAAATTTATTCATTTACTTATTAATGATTTAATACCTTCCTGGTAGAAAATATAGTGCTATATCCACTCTGACAGATAATGCGATGTTAGCCTTCCTCTGCAAGGGTTTGGCTCCTACTTTTGGGGTTAGGTGCGTATGTATGTAGATGTGTCTACATGCACATGTATATATGTGTATACAGGAAGGAAGGAAGGAAGGAAAGAAGGAAGGAAGGAAGGAAGGAAGGAAGGAAGGAAGGAAGGAAGGAGAAAGCAAAAAAGAAAGCAAAGAAAAGAGGAAAAGGAACAATAAAATCTATTCACATTAGATTTTGGTTAGTACCATCTTCAAGCAAAGAGGCAGTGCTTAGGAATTGAGAGGACAGAGGTTTATATCTGCCCTGGGCCTTTAGAGGTGAATTTGGACTTAGGCAGATTTTGAGCATTCAGATATGGACCAGCGGAAGTACATTCCAGGAGGAGAAACAAGGATATAAAGTTATAAAAAGGCTGAAGAGGATGGGGCAATTAGTCAACTGCTCTTGTTAAACAAAAAGGCTGAACATGAAGGGAGACTGAGATGGGAGAGTGGTCCCTGGGAGTGAGGGCCGGGTGCTGATCTGGAGGACCGTGCGTGTGAAGATCATGAGCTTCCTGCCGCTGGCTGAAGGAAGTTGTTGGAAGCTCTCTAGGAAACTGTACAGATATTCCATTCTGTACTGAGCACTGTTGTTGGGAACAAGTTGAATGAAGCAGGGGTCCTTCGCAAAGTGATACAGAATGACCTCTGCTTTACAGTAGCACACCTGAACTTGTTTGATGTGGGCAGCATATTCTAACGGAGGGAGGATGTGGGGTGGATATGGCTTTGCAGACCTTTGTTTGCGTCTCAGCTCCACAGTTGGTTAGCTGTGTGATTCTTGGAAATAATTTAACCCTTTTGTAATGGGTTCAATCATGCCCTCCACCAAACATGTCCACCCAGAACCTCAGAATGTGATCTCACTTGAAAAAGGGGTCTCTGTAGATGTTATAAAATTAATTTGAGGTCGCATTAGCTTAGAGTAGACCTTAAATCCAATGATTTAGGTCTTTATGAGAAGAAGAGAGAACACACAGAGGAAAACACTATGTGGAGACAGAGGCAGAGGCTGGAGTGCAGTGTCTACTGACATGGAACACCAAGGTGTGCTGGCCACCACCAGAAGCTATAAGATTGGTTCCCTCACAGTCTCCTGCAGGAACCAACTATGCCAACGCCTTGACTTCAGACTTCTGGCTTCCAGAACTGCAAGAGAATAAATTTTTATTGTTATGAGCCCCCCAGTTGGCGGCACTTTGTTCTGGCAACATTAAGATACCAATGTACCCCCAAACCTTAATTTCCTTTGTTATAAATGGGGATGATGATGCTTACCCTCTGAGAGTCTTGGTGAGAATTAAATAAACTAGAATCTAAAGAAGAAGACATTTGTCAACTGTAAAGTGATCTACAAATATTTGCAAATTTCAATATCAATTTTCTAGGGTTGTTAAATACGAGTTACAGAGCATAAACTACGTGTCAAAGGAAGTGTTAAGGACCTACCTTATGCCTGTTATCACACAGTAGGATTAGCAGGATGTATTGTCTAATCTCATGTCATTTTGCCTTCTTGACATTTGAAACTTAATGCCAACAAAATGTTAAACACACAGACATTTACTTACTGGGGGAGAAAAATGAGTGCTTTAGTCAAAATGGAATGATTAATAGATTTGTAGTCTTTCTGGTAGTGTTTTTTATTCAGTCAGAATCATTTCTTTTTCTCCACAGACATGCAAATCACTATGCTATGGTTTAATGAGTAAAATATGTATATCTGGTTAAAGTAAAAATGTACATGAGCATTTGGATTCCGTGCTCTGCTTTTCCATGACTACTTCCTTTTCCCTATAGAAGCACACTTTGTATTCCTGCTGGATCCGGATTAGGTGAGGGTAGAGGAACTCCACACACCTGGAGACAATGTGTGTGTGCAGATATTTAGCTCTGTTAACTTTCAGATGATTTAGTAAATATTGGCTAATTTGTTCTCATTGCTCTCCTGAGAGATTTATGAGTTGTGTTCTTTTGTAACACAGATGCTGAACTAGAGCAGTTCAGTGATTTACCAAATGAGCAGAAGGAGTAGGTATTGCTGCTGGAGCTGGACTGCTGGAATTTTAGGACTCTACTTACTAATGGGCTCCCTCCCCAGCCCCTGCTGACATGGAAGGACCCCAGGCACCCACATTCTGCTCCCAACCATGCTGCAGGTGTTCAAGAAAGCTTTCTAGGCTTGCATTCCATCATGTATTGCAAAACCTTTTCCTCCATCTTAAGTATCCTAGTTTCTGTTCCATTCCCTTATATCTAGAAATACAATGGAAAACATAATAAATGGACTTTTCCCCCTGCCTTCAATGTGCTATGTCTAGTAGGGGATATAGGCAATTATAGAACAGTGTGGGAAGTGGCATGAAATTTGTGAGAGGTCAAGATTAACTAGACAAGGCTACTTACTTTTAGCAAGTTGTGGCAGAAATTAGTAGACCAAACCATCCTGGTACTAGACTTGTCAACTGGTGTGGTGCAGTGGCTGGGAAAGTTATCCAGCTTTGGGTGCAAATAACAGGCGTAATTTGGTTAACAAAGGATGTTAGCAAGATTTTCAGTTATGGTTAAGCACGTGTCATGGGAAACCAGGAATAACATGCTGGATGAAGTAGCGTTGTATCCCAATAGTGAAAATACATGTGGTGATACATGCTCTGGGGTGGGCCCATCTCAAATGTCTGAACAGTTGTCATTAGAGTAATAGGGCTTAGCCACTGGCTGCTGGTTTAGGCCCCTTAATTTTTCTTTATGAAATGAAAACTGAAAAGCAAATTAGGGCCAGCAAATGGACAGAGGACGTTGGAGGATGACGCAGGTTAACAGAAAAAGATCCCTGTTAATGTGAACAAAGGCAAAAAAAAAAAGAGTGGTCATGGTTCAGGAACCAGGGAGTGAGAGAAGGGATGGGCTGCTGGCAAGAAGGACCTGATGCTGTGAACTCCAGAAGGGTACTGGAGCCTGCTGAGTAAATTGTGTCATGAGACAAAATTTGGGGGGGAACAAGGATTGGAAATGAGCTTGCAGGAATGAAACATAGCCCTAACCTCAGCTGTTGGGTAAATGAAGGGCAAAGTTTGGAATCATGCTGGGACTTAGATTTTCTATTTTAAAAGGTGGATGTGTTGTTAGAGAGCATGTGACACAGAGGGTTAAGTGTACATGAAAGGCAGCACAAGTTCTCGTTTCAGCCTTTGTTAGTTATTAGATGCATGACCTTGACTTCTTGGGAAAATTCTTTCTATTCCAGATTTCTCTATCTACAAAATGAAGGTGATGCCCTATATTAGTAGTTTCCAAATGCCAGGCCACAGGACACTGAGTTAGTAGTAAGAACCTCCTGGCAAGCATATTACAAATGCATGCTTCTAGATGCTACCCTCTAAGATTGTGCTTGAACTAGTCAGCGAAAGAAATCCGTGCTTGTAACAAGTACCTCATATAATTCCAAGGAAGGAAACTACATAAGACTACATAAAAGTAGCCACCGGAATTTCTTCAATGTTCTGTTTTTATTATTTTCTCTTGCAGTCATTTGCCTTTGTACCTCTTTGTATTCATGGACTAGGCTGATGCTCAAAGAATCAATAAAGTAGTTTATTGGCACATTATTATGTACTGACACTTGAAGTATAGGAGCCCAGTAATGCAGGAAAGCCTGTGTTTTGTTGCCTTCTCAGCACTAACAGCAAAACCAGCTGTCACAGGTCTAGCTGTGGAATCTGTTTTCATCTGACTCCAGAGCCCATTTTTGCGGAGCAGAATTTGGCTTTCTTGAGATCTCTGGTGTTCCTTTTCTATGTCATGAAGCTTTCCTGAAGCCTAATAAATAACATCTAGCTATCATTTGAAATTCTTTAGAGAAACATAGTCTTTATAAATAAATAGAGGATGAAGTTATCGTGAAGATTAGGTAATTTCTATTATCATATAGGAGATACACTTTGTCTCCTTACACAACCAAAAGAGGGAGAACAACAAATTTAGAAACAAAAAACAACCAGGACTGACAGAAAATTGAACTGTATGGAAGTCTGACAACCAAGGAGTTAAAGAAGAAACATTCATCCAGACTGGTAGGAGGGGTGGAGACAGGCAGCTGGGGTGGAGAGGATGCACAGAAAGGCAGTGGCTGGAGGACCTGCAAGGCAGCAGCTGGCAGTCCCACATTTGCACGTGGATAAACTGGGAGGAATGACAGGGAGCAAGACAGACTGCACAACCCAGGGTTCCAGCACAGGAAGCTAATACCTCAAAACCTCTGGCTGTAAAAACCTGTGGGGGTTGCAGCAGCAGGAGATACTCCCAGACTCACAGGGGTGTTCACTGGAGGAGCCCACAGGATCCTAGATCACAAGCCCACCCACTTGGAATCAGCACCAAAAGGGCCCAATTTGCTTGTGGGTAGCAGGAGAAGTGACTGAAAGCTGGCCAAGAGCTGAGCAAGCAGCATTGTTTCCTCTCAGACCCCTCCCCCATATACAGTGTTACAAGCCAGCCATGTGAGTTGCTTCACCTGGTGAATACCTAAGGCTCCGCACCTTACAATGTAACAGGAGCGCCAAGACAAAGAAATATGGCCCAAATGGAAGAACAGATCAAAGCTCCTGAAAAAATACAACTAACTGATGAAGAGATAGCCAACCTATCCGATGCAGAGTTTAAAACACTGGTAATCAGGATGCTCACAGAAATGGTTGAGTATGGTCACAAAATAGAGGAAAAAATGAAGGCTATGCAAAGTGAAATAAAGAAAAATACACAGGGAACCAACAGTGAAGGGAAGGAAACCAGGACTCGAATGATTTGGAGCAGAAGGAAGAAATAAACATTCAACTGGAACAGAATGAAGAAACAAGAATTCAAAAATGTGAGGAGAGGCTTAAGAACCTCCAGGACAACTTTAAATGCTCCAACATCCAAATCATAGGGGTGCCAGAAGGAAAAGAGGAAGAGCAAGAAATTGAATACTTATTTGAAAAAATAATCAAGGTGAACTTCCCCAACCTGGCAAAGGAAATAGACTTCTAGGAAGTCCAGGAAGCTCAGGGAGTCCCAAAGAAGTTGGACCCAAGGAAGCACACACCAAGGCACATCATAATTACATCACCAAGATTAAAGATAAGGAGAGAATCTTAAAAGCAGCAAGAGAAAAGGGGAGATTTACCTACAAAGGAGTTCCTATAAGTCTCTCAGCTGATTTTCCAAAGAAGGCTTTCAGGTAAGAAGGGGCTGGAAAGAAATATTCCAAGTCATGAAAGCCAAGGACATACATGCAAGGATACTCTATCCAGCAAAGCTATCATTCAGAGTGGAAGGGCAGATAAAGTGCTTCCTGGATAGTCAAGTTAAAGTTCATCATCACCAAGTCCTTATATGAAATGTTAAAGGGACTTATCTAAGAAAAAGAAAAAGATCAAAACTATGAATAGTAAAATGACTATCAACAACTATCAGCAACTGAACCTAAAAAAACAAAAACAAACCAAGCTAACAGCTAGAACAGGAACAGAATCACAGAAATGGAGATCACATGGAGGGTTATCAGTAGGGAGGAGGCGGGGAAGAATGGGGGCAAAAAGTACAGGGAATAAGAAGCATAAATGGTAGGTACAAAATAGACAGGGGTAGGTTAAGAATAGTACAGGAAATGGAGAAGCCAAAGAACTTATATGTATGACCCATGGACATGAACTAAGGGGGAAGAGAATGCTGGTGGGAGGGAGGGTGTGCAGTAGAGGGGAATAAAGGTCAGAAATAAAATAAAATAAATAAATAAATAAATAATTCTTTAGAGAAACAGAGTCTTCATAAATAAATATAGGATGAAGTTATCGTAAAGATTAGGTAATTTCTACTATCATGTAGGACAAAGGAGAGATTTCCTTTGGAGTTCATCTTAGATAAGGTAAATCAGCTTGATATTCGACGGGATATTTTGGGGGAAATAATGTATTCTAGGGCTCACATATCATCTGTCTCCCCAGGAAGATAATTTCCTACACAGTAAGCAAGTTAATTTTTTCTCTCTGTCTTTCTTTTTTTTTTTTTGTAGGCACTTCATACTCAGCCATAGAAGTCCATTTTTGTTTTAGATTTATATAAAATTAAAATTGAAAGGACTATTAGGGATTTTCTTGCTAATATACAGGAAAACCATGTCCCAGAGAGGAAATGGCTTCCTCAAAATCACAAACCTGTGGTGGCAAGACAATCACAATCTCTAGTTCTTAGCTCTGCATTCAGTGGCCAATGCAAATACCCTCCACATCTACCTGAATGGCCGGAACAAAAAATAGTGGTGATACCAAATGCTGGCAAGGAGGTGGGAAAAACTGGATTACTCATATATTACTGGTGCAAATAAGATGTTGTACAGCTACTCTGGAAAAGAGTTTGGTAGTTTCTTATAAAAGTAAACAATAAATTACCATACAACCCTACAACTGTAACCAGGAAAAGGAAAACTATGTTCACTCATAAACCTGTATATGATTGATCATAGTAGTTTTACCTGTAATTGAAAATAGCTGAGATACTCTTCAACAGGTGAGTGGTTTAAGAAACCAGTGCATCCATACCACGGACTAGTACTGTCAATTAAAAGGAACATACCATTGGTGTGTGCAATGAGCTGGAGGGATCTCCAGGGAATTATTCTGGGTAGAAAAATATCCAGGCCCAAGGAATACATAGTGTATGATTATGTTAATATAACAATTTTTAATGACAACATTTTAGAAGCGAAAAACAGATTGGTGGTTTCCAGGGGCTAGTGATGACAGCTAGTGATGACATGCGGCAGTGAGCGGAAGGGGAAACGGGGGTGGTTATAAAAGGGCAATATGAGAGATTCTCGTAGAGATAAAACTATTGAGTTTCTTGATTGTGGTGGTGGATATATGAAACTCCGTGCATGATAAAATTGCATAAAACTAAATACACACAGTACAAGTCAAACTTGGGAGATCAGTGGGTTATATAAATGTCAACATTTTGGTCTGTAATAATAACTTTGAAAAATGTTACCATTGGGGGAAATTGGATAAAGTATACACGGGACCTCTCTGTATTATTTCTTACAATTACATGTGCATTTACAACTGTCTCACGCACATTTCAATTAAATAAAAGATACTCCTGCTAATAATAAACAAGTTAAAACTGTTAATATTTTTCTTTTGTCAAAATGAATAAAAGGATGCTTTTATGCTGCATTAGTGGTGGTGGGGATAGAGCTGAATAGACATTTTCTAGACTGTACTCCTGGGAGCACATACAAGTTGCTAGACTTTTGAAAGTAATTTTACGTATTAGTCTTTCGATGATATATACTTATGAAATGGTTCTATGATATATACCTATGAAAATATTCAAAGTATGAATGGTTTATGCATAAATATTTTCACTACAGTATGTAGTAAAATTTATATATTATGATAGCAAGGAACCTAAAAATAACCCACATAATAAAAGACAGCCCTTTTACATACTTCCTTAAAATTCTATTTCCCCAAAATATTTATTAATTGGAAAAATGTTTGTCACATAATATTAAGTACAAAATATAAAATAACATGTTATTTTTTATATTACAAACTCCATATCTACATATATACTTGACTCTTGTACTTAGCTTCTGTGTGGTCCTGCGTAAATCGATAACCCTGTCAGGGGAACTTTTATCTTACAATGAAGATATGGTAGTACTAATTCAACATTTCTTTTTTTTTTTTTTTAAGGATTAAAGATCCTCTAAGATTATCTTGGCACATAAGTTTTAGTTGATAGTACATAGTTTTATCTGGGTAATAGTAATACTCCTCGTCTTTACACTCTCTGCATGTTAAAACTGTTCCATAATGATCAGATGAAATTGGAATCGAGCGCTGGCATGCAAACCAAAAGGCTGTCAGTTCAATTCCCAGTCATGGCACATGCCTGGGTTTGGGGGCCAGGTCCCCAGTTGGGAGTGTGTAAGAGGAAACTGACTGATGTATTTCTAAGGCATTGATGTTTCTCTCCCTCTCTTTTTCCCTCCCTTTCCCAGTTTCTAAAAATAAATAAATAAAATCTTTAAAAAAATGAAACTGTATTTTTAAAAATGTTATATATATTAAAAATGTTTAACTTGAACTTACTGTAAGTCCTATCATGACTAATTTCTATTGATGCTTAATTCACACCCAGAATGCCTACAGCCAACCCATTTCTCAGAGAGAAAGACTTTGCAAACTTTTGTTTGGTGGAAACTTTCCTTAGAGCTTCTCTTAGAAAGTGAGGGAGATGTTGAACTGAGTATTTAATTTTTTTTACTTTAACTGTGACCAATATAATGGATTATTGTTAAGAAGTATGCTTTGATTTTGAAGAACAGAAATAAAGTATTGAAAGATACATACTGTTCATTTTGGCAGTAGATTATTAAATAATTTCTTATGAAAGTAATCACTGATGCAACCATGAAATAAATAACATGCTGATTATTTGTAAAAGATGTCTATGGTAAATTGGTGATTAGAATTGAGAACTCCAATCATTTACTGATTTATGTTCTGAAGAATTTAATCATTTACTTTTTCTTGGTGAACTTTAATTGCCTTAAAAATGGCTGCCATTGTAGCATGATAGTAGAAAATTTTGTAAACCTCACACATTGCAACCATGTCAGAGACAAGGGCGATCTTGGGAAACAAGACACTACAGGATGCACATAACACTGGGGACTAGCCCATGTAATTAACTTAATCCAATATATCTTATCCATCAAGCTAGTCATCACTTTATCAACCTACTTCTCTTTAACTTTGCCCAAAACTTAAGGTCTTGTAAAAAAAAAAAAGCAATTTATGACATTAGGTTTCTAAAGTTTAAAAACATAGTACTTAATGAATTGTTTTGCCTGTTATTTACTCTCATTTTTTGTTCACTCTCCCTTTTTCTTTCAATATGTTTATTAAATGCTATATAATTATTTTATAATGACAATTTTTTAAGTTTAAAGAGAAGAACTAGGCTTTACAATATTGAAATCAGTTTATTGTTTCTATTCATATGTGAAAAAATATAAACACCTAAATAAATGAAGCCCTTCCTCCTCCTCTCCTCCTTTTCCTCCACTTCTTCCTACTGTTTCTTTTTCTTATTCTTGTTTAACATTTCTGTGGCATTGATTGCAGTCAAGAGGATTTTAAAAATACATTCAGCAAAGTATGAGTACATGGATGGCTCATGTGAATTAATATTTATATATTCATTTAAATTAAGTGTTCTCCATGCTCAGATAAATGGTAACATAGCACTCTAATTTTAGTAGAGTTTTTATTAGTTATTGATTTAATTTCATTTGGGAACTCTTTTTATTGAAAATAGGGAGTGCTCCATATTTGCCAAGGGGATGTATACCTTATATATATTTCTATAAAGATCATCAGTGCATTTCATGACTTTTGCTGTAAACTCTTGAGAAGATACAGAAAAAAGGAGCTTAAACCATGGAGCCTCCTGGTCAGATGGAGATATAGAGGGTTTTCATATTTAATTGACCTCTGTCTAATGCTGTGATAACGCAATCTTAAAACTAATTATACATTCTTGGACTTGCTTTTGGAGGCTCCACAAAACAATTACGCTTCAAGCATGCAGCTTTAGCACCTAGTCATAATTACACCTCCCCCTTGTAAAGCAAAGAAAGGCTCAGATCTGATGCGCCATGAGAAACCTCAGAGCTGATGACAGTGGGGAGGCAGATGAAGTTATCAGACCACTTACCTTTCCACTTCTCTGTAGTGTCCCATCCTCATGCTGCTTCTGCACCAGGAGGGACACATTTATGTCCTTTATACTTAGGAGCTAGCATTCCACTCTGGGCAAACATAAGAAGAAACCTAGTGGCTCTCCATTCTCTTAATGAGTCAGGCACTCTCTATGAAATGCCAACATATCTGGATGAAAAACAATGCAAAATAAATACCAGGCCTTTCTGCACAAAACCAAAGGACAGCAACAATTTTTAGGATAATATTTGGAGGAACTTGGAAGGAATTAAGTCGACCTTGAGGTATTGCCCTCTTATGGGTTATTGCACCTTACACTTGGGTTCAGCTACGAAGTATCAAAATGTAATTTGAACAAACATTTTAATCCCCTAGTCAGAAATTTGATCCTAAGTGATTAACAAAAACCATATTTAGCATGTTTAAATTTTCTTTTGTCTGGGCAGAGGTAGATGATACCTCCCTCGGTCCTTTCCTAGCCCATTTAGCACTTACTTCACTTCTGCCTTGTCACTAGTGGTTGTTCACATCTCCCCTACCGACTTGAATGTGAACCAGGAGAGGGCATGGGCTATGCTATTTCTTCCTTATCCCCATCTCTCCAGCAGGGGTATTGAACATAGTTGTCATACCTTTGAAATCCATTTGATTGGACTGAACTATGATTGCCAGTGGAGCTGTGCATATGGAAACAGCTAGGGGAAAGGGGTAAGCTAGGTATAAACTATAAATTGGGTCTATTTCTAATATACTGGGCTCTTGCTACAGGTGCCATGACCGTAGAAAGATGTTTGGTCATCCCTCAACATCTGTGAGAAGAGGTGCTACTGGCTTGCTTGCCTACTTGCCAGCCTCTCACATTAACTACACAGGTCACCTGAAGAAAACAAGGAAGCCCTGATTTCTCCAGATACCTCTGTGTGCGTGTGTGTGTGTGCGCGTGCGCGTGCGTGCGCATTTTGGCCCTCACCTGGTAACAAAGAATGACAACCTGTTTATTTTTGAATGTAAGACATTTCAAAGTTTACTAAGTGCGCCTTTACTTGTTATTATTTTTTTGGGTTTTTAAAATGATGTGAGAATACTTTCTCTAGTCAATGAGACCAGTTAAATGACTTGCCCAGGTTCTCCTAGCTAGTGACAGATGGAAGCAAGACTGGACCCTGGGTCTATTAGAAGGGGGAAGAATAGGATTTCAGAATCACCTGGAGAATCTTCACACTCCACAGGTACCCTCCCTTAGTGGTGTTCCCTGCTTCCTCTTTCCCCTTGTCACTGGTTTCATGAGACAGTCTTGTATCCCTGGGGTGTCAGGGTACAGTGAGGATTGAAAACCTCTGACCCAGTTATTGGATTCCTACTTCAGTGCTTTCTGCTCAAAGAATTTTCTACCAGCTGGCTTACTTATTGTCTCATCCCTTAAACAATAATTCTAACGAGTGGCTCCAGGAGAGGTTGGGGGGAGCCCTTGCCTAGGTCACCGGGCCCCAGGCTACCCCATTGCTTCCTTTACTCTACGTCATAGCCTTCCTGTCTCTTGGTTGCTGCGTTTTGCTCGGCGCCCTTGGGCTAAAGGAGGGCGTGCTGTGCCAAATGATTACATCTACGCGCCAGTTGGCAAAGGAAAGCCACGCTGTGCGTATTTATTTGTGCCCATGGCACTCGACAACAGTTAGATTTAAAATTTGGCTTGTATCTGTCAAGGAACTGGGAAGGCGGACTTTTTCTCAGTGGGCTACTCACCAACAACAGTAAAGATCTGAGTTTTCCTTTAACTGATTCTTCTCAGGAAAAGGAAGGGAAGGGTCATCAAGGAACATGCAGAAAGGACCCATCAACAAAGCCAGATGGGGGAAGGATCGGGGGTGGGAGGTGAGGAGCGGTGGGGCTGGGGAAAGTGGTGGCAGGAAAATGTTGATGTGGGGGTGATGGGATGGGGTGCAGAGTGGAGGGGATAAAGGAGAGAAAAAATGAGACAACTGTAATAGCATACTCAATAAAATATACAAAAAGAAATCTGAATTTTCAATCCTAGTCAGTTATAACTTTCTTCATATAAATCTGGCAATACTTGACTTACCTGCATGGAACAAAAATGTGGGATAGAAGTCATGTACCCCTTCCCTTACTACCTCAAGGAGAATGTGTGGCCATGTTATTTCCACTATTGGCAAAGGAATACAGTGTCAAGCATCTTGCCAATCTTCCCAGATTTTTTGAGTTCCCTTCTGGTTCTGAGATCTGTGATTCTTAGGGCTGGAGGCAAGAAGTTGTGTGTGCATGTGTGTGTACATGTGTTTATTCATATTTGGTTTCTGCCTATGATCTTCTTTACTTACTTAACTTAACCTTGCTAATTCCCTAAACTGCAGATGGAATTTTCCCACCAGTAGGAATATCTACTTTGTGTCAGGCCCTGTGCCTCAGGAGTTATCTACATTATCTTTAATTTTTAAAATAGCCCCACCTCGTGAGGGCTGTTAATCCCAAAACCCAGTGGGGAAAATGAGGGGCTATTATATTCTCTAAGACCATCACAGTAGAATTTGAATTCCAACCCTGGTTTTGTTAGTTTTCAAAGCCCATACTTTATCATATACAATATTAGAAACTTAGTTTCAAAAACAGTTAACAATTTCTTATATTATTTCTTACTCAACCCACTGTTCATTGGGGGAAACTCTCATCCTTTTGAGGAAAGGAATTTCTCTATAAAATTAATTGGCTAACTGCAGGCCAGAAATGTGAGGGAAAAGTGAACATATCATCTTTAGGAGCAGGTGAAAACAAAAGCAATGGTTGGGTTTAACAACAGCAACAGTTACTTAAAGAGAATGGGAAGATCAAGAGAGGTTTGTCTGAAAGTTTCAAGTTAAATATGATCATATGCCCTTAGTTCGCCTGACCAGAAGTGCAAAATTAATAAGTTAGAGTTGGGTGGTGCTGCGGGTCCGTCCCCGAATTTTGCAGATGTGGGCTGAGAAAGTGATGCTCCTGGAACTCATGTGGGAAAAGTGTAGGCATAGAACTTGAGATTCCTTCTCTCAGCCCAGTGCCCTTTTGTGGCTGCTGGGATGTTTCGGTCACCCACAAAATGTAGGGGTTTTGTGGTTTATCTCAAAGTTGAATCCACGGCCCGCTCCGTTGATAGGGAGTTCAGAGCTGACTATGTGATACCTTAGACACTTTGAATGTAACAATATTTCTGGAAAATTTTCTGGGTCAAAACGGACCTCATAAATAAAATAGAACCATGACACTCATAGACTGGAGTTCCCAGTGAACGATACACCAGGGAGAACAACCCATTAGATTTTGAGTGAAAATGTGGCCTCTCCTATCGGCAGCTTGTCAAGAGAGGAGCTTGGGCAGCAGGCTGGAAGCAGGCTGGCCAGCTTCTGCAGGGTGGCATTTTTCCTACCTTATAGTTTTTATGCAGAGCACACAGCAAGCAAGTGATTCCCAGCAGGGAAGGATGCATATGACTTCTTGTGTATTACATCTATTGGGGTAGATGAAATATGGGTCCAGGAAGCCTTTTTGGCAAACTCTCCAATTACTGTGAGAAATGCTTATAAGGAAGAAATGACTGTGGGCTCTTCCTTATTAGTCTATTGAAAGCTTGAAATGTTTCTGGGCTTCGAGTGTGTGTGTGTGCGTGTGTGTCCATTTTATTTTTTTTTAACTGAATCATGAATGTTTTTTTCTAAATTCAAAACTGGAAAAGATTTCATGTCTCCCTCAGTTAGAGGCGTGGGACGGAATGGGCAAAAACGGAGCGGCTGCCAAGGAGAGCTCCCGCGTGAATGTGGGCAGTCAGGAGGGCTCCATTAAGCTCTTCTCACCCGTCGCCGAAAATGACCACAGGATATCCAGGCCCGAAACAATCAATAGTTTCTTCAATAGATTGCTTTTGTCCTTTCAACCCATCTCGACCACCTCCCCCAAGAGCTCCTGAGAAGCCCTCGCCTCCTGGGACTGGCAACTGGTTATCCCAGGTTGCCACACTCCATGCCTCAGAGCCTGCTGTAAAGTCACCCAGCTGGAGGTGGCTTTCTGCTTAGGACAGGACTAAATAAAGCACAGTGTGTAGAGGTTCCCAATTTCTCCTTCAGAATGTTGACTTTAGAGTCAAATAAGTTTGGAGTAGGGCAACTTATTGGAGTAGTATGCAATTTCTCTCATTATAAGAAAATTAAACAGGCAAACATTAAGGACTTGCTCTAAGCAAGTGTCAGAACTGAACTAACTGGGAAGGAGATGTCATAGACCTTAGATTATACCAGGGCTAAGGTTGCCAGTGACACCTCTGAAGTAAATAAAGGCTGTGACCTTGATGGCCAGCCCTCAAAGATGTCAGCAGGAAGTGCTCAGAGGAAACTGGGCAGGGGAGACTGGCGGGGATTCCAGGTAAGGCCTGAATGTATTTCCTTGGCCCCAACCTTCACCTTCCTGACGTACACACTGGTCGAGTGCAGCTTTGAGCTTCTGCGCTGTGCTCTCTCTCCTCTGCTTGTGTACATGCCCCATCCTCTACGTGGAAATGCCTGTTCGTGTTTTGAGGACAAACTCAAGTGTCACCTATTCTATAAAATCTCCTCTAGGTTTCCAGTGCTGGTGGAAGGGAGGATTAAATTTTCCCTCATCTGTGATTCAAGAATATATTTATAGCTCTATTTTAAATAGTTAGTATGCCATTTTATTTTTTAATTAGATATCTGTCTGTGATCTCCATCAGACTATAAACCAGGCCTTATCTGTGTGTTACCAGCCCTTGGCAAGTGCTTCATACTTAGTAGGGACTCAGTAATGTTTGTTAATTTGAGTTCAATTTTTTAAAACTGTTCCCAGCCAAGGAGCAGATAATCTTACTTGTGTGCGTGTGTTTGTGCGACAGTCAAGCTTTGATCTATGAATGCAGAGCAGCATTTGTAATTGAACAGGTTTATTACTTTTTTCCATCTGTGTCTGATCTCAAAGCTTTAGTGGCTAAAATTTTCAAGTCTTAAATTTCTGGGCCAGAAGAATAGGGAGAATATTTTTGGCTCACTTCCTGGGGAGGAAAATATTCAAATTTATCATTAACATGATGCATTTCTTATACATTACTTAACTCTTCTCATTTCATTGTATATGATGCTCTTTAAGTTCCTTTTCTCTCCCTCCCTCCTTCCCTCCCTCCCTCCCTCCTTCCCTCCCTTCCTCCTTTCCTCCTATCCTTCCTTCCTCCTTTTTTTCCTCCCTTTCTTTCTTCTTAGTTTTCAGAACTCCATCTTAATTTTCAGAAATCCATTTCTTTATTGTCATCCCTTACATCCAATGGCATTTATCTGCTAAAAATTGGACAGAGTCTAATGAAAGTTCATGGGATGCACATTAAATTAAGAGACTCCAGTGGATTTGGAGTGCAATTCTAGGGGCAGCATTCTCTGCTTAATTTAGTATATTTTATTATTTTTCTTAGCTCTTCAACATGAGCACTCTTAAAGAAACAAACATAAAAACATAAACCTTGAGTGTTCTTTATAGCCTGGGCGATTCCATTGTAGAAGAAGAAAGGATCTTGGCAGTCATCTCGACAAATCATCTATAGTTCCTGTGAAAAGAGTTTATATAGTTTCAGTGTGAACACTTGCACTGAAAGCAACTAATTGTTTACCAAGTTAGCACATTCCTTTGAGTGCTTTGATTCTTCTTTGCCACCCTGTGTATAAAGATGGAGTCATATTTACATAAAGAACCCAGATTTATTGTCCTTTTCAATCTATGTGTTCCTAAAATACCTAGATTAACTGCAGTATTCCCAGCATTTCTGGGAGTGTTTGGATTGTAGATTGCGGGTTGTTCCAGAATATTCATAAAATACCACATCTACTTCAGACCCTGTTTTTCAGCATCTCCCCAGTTCTTTCTCTTCCACTCTGGCTTCTCCTTGTCAGTTTCTGCTCATCATAAAATCTCTACCAAAGTCCCACCTAGAGGTTGCTGGACTAACATCACCAGCATCACCTGAGAGCTTGTTTGAAATGTGGAATTTGGGTCCCACAGCTTAGTCCCACTGAATTGGATCAGCAGCTTCACAAGGTCCTCAGGTGAGCTGTTTGCACATTTGAGTTCGAGAAGCATTGCTCTGTCGAGATAGTGCTTTATGATGCCGTGGCCTTGCCCAGCCTGATAGCACCAATGTCACAACTAAACAAGATACTGCTGGATGATTCCCAATTCAGAAGGAGCTTGTTGAGGCAAGCTTTGTGCCGCAATTTGGAGATGACCTCTCCAATCTTATGACTCACTTTGTCTCCTGAGCAGGGCCTGTACAGCCCCCTCCCCCTACGCATCTCCCTCACTTCCTTTGTGTAAAAACTGCTCCTCGGCCTTCCTCTCCTGTTCCCTTCTCAGAAGAATAATGCGCACTTCTGCAGAGACACCATCATGTCCTTTCCAATGACGTTTTCAAACCTCCCTCCAAGCTCCCAATACATCTTCCCCTTCTCCCTTAGCCTGAATTCACAAAATGTACTGAGAAATCAACTGATGCCAATGGACCCTTATGGACTCATCAGTTGCCAATAATATACCCAACACACACATGAGTCTGAATTTCCTTTGGCTATAACTGCACCACACATATTCACTTATATTGAACTGACATGTACCTTTCAAAAACTTCTCTAGTTTCTAAGTGTAGCCTTCTGGAGCCACGAAAAATGAGCTTTAAATACCTCTTCTATAGGACTGTCCTTTAGGCATTCGAAGAGCATTTTTTGTGCCCCTGTTCTCCAAAACTTCTCATTTCTAGGCTTTTTCTTATGTTTGATTTTTGGTCATTTCCCCAGAATTTAACTTAACAGAGGATATTCTCATAAATGAACTTGGGTACACCTAACAGAGCAGAAGACTTCTACCCACAGCCGAACTGGAAAATAATTCCCTCACTTTACTGCTTTTCATGGGTTAAGCAAAAGAGCTACTGGTATTCTCTTCTTAAAAAATCATCGTCCATATCACCTTTTCCCCAGTTTATTTATACCCTGGGTTTTAGTTTCTCAGAGCTCATTCTAGGAGCTCTTCAAGAAAGAAAATTCTAAGAGTCTAAGCTTCAAAAGCTGTGTATTCAGGGTTATTCAAGTTATTGAATATCAGAAAGAGTAAACTTAGGGATGATAATAAGCCTGATGTTAGAATTGTGATGGGTGAAACTTATAAGTTGATGAGATGCATATCTAAGTAAACACTAAACTATTTTAGAATCATAGGCAAAAATTATTTATGATGTTCTTTTGCATATCAGATTGTAGGTCTTAATGCTGTAGAAATAACAAAAACAAAAAATAGACCAAATAAAATTATCAGTGCTTGTGAAACTTTTCTGAGGCTGAGACAAGGTGGTACACTTTCTTTTTCTTTTTTTCTTTCTTTCCTCTTCTTCTTCTTCTTCTTCTTCTTCTTCTTCTTCTTCTTCTTCTTCTTCTTCTTCTTTTTTTACCAATGGCTCAAATAATCAAATGTACCCTAAGTTAAACATTTTGGTAAAATTCGCCCCATTAGAAGAGATTAGGTATCAATAACTATACAACATAGTAGTTATCAAAAGAGTACACTTAAGATTATATGTGTTAATTTTTAACATATATTTTTTCTAAATATGAAGTTAATTACTACCTAATATAGAACTTTCAATATTATAACTTATTCTAATCACAAAGAAATTAGAATTATCTATAATCCTACTAACCCTTAAATAATCAATCTTCTTGTGTACTATGTTCTAATCCTCTTCTTTAACCAATGGAAAGTATGAACGTATACACAGGTTTGATTATTGATTACATATAATTTTGTATTCTGCTTTTACCACCTGCCATATTACCATGTTATTAAATATTCTTTGGTTTTAATTATTGCAAAATATTTCAGGGCGTGAATAGATCATAATTCACTTTACCATTCCCTGTTGTTGGACATTAAGATTTTTTCACCTTTTTTCCACTAGAATAACCTTGCATGTAAATTTGACCACTTAATTATTTCCTCATGAAGAATTCCATAAATTGGGATTGAAGAGTTAAAAATTATGGCATATCATGTGTATCTTTTAAACGTTTAGTTTGTCAGGTAATTAAAATGGCATTTAATACATGCCACTTGGGTGAGGTGGATAATCCATTTTTACTGACAGATGAAGAGAATTAGCATTACATATTTTCAAGGAAAGTAAAGGAAAACGATGCGTTAGTAAATGGTTTTAAGACTTTACCAGATAACTAATCTGAAGTACTCAAAAATATGATTTTAATGGTGGAAATCTTAGTTTGATAATTATAGGAAGGGGAGAATTTCCAACCTTTTGGTTTCTTAATAGAAAACACATATATGCATTTAAGTGTATAATTAGTGGTATATTTTTACACAGGCTGTAAGTATTAGTGTAATGAGTAATGTCTTTTAAATTCCTTAAAGGAGGTTTATAATATTTTTATCATGTCATAAAAGCAAAGACACAGAAAAGCTAGACTCTAATCCCCAGGAGGGCAGAGGTGGCAGCTGTCTCAGCAAGTCTGTATCCCAGCCCTGAGTAGAGCTCTTGACCCATGGGCGATGCATAGTTAATATTTGAACAGTATAGAGAATCTTTTTGTTCTGACTATTTGAATACAAAAAGACCTGGTCAAGATAATTTTATTTTCATAACAATTCTTAAGTGGGGAACAATAACATGGAAGAAAAAATTCCCTGCCAACAAACGGAATTCACGGAAGACCTTTGTCTCTCTCACTTGTCCAAGGCAAATGACCTGAAACCCTGTTGGCACAAGTCTCTCCGTTCTTTCCTGGCGTTATTGCAGCATAGAAAATATTCAATAACACTTTTAAAAGTGTTTCGTTTGAAAATTTAATCTAGTAATACTGAGAAAAAAAGAAATTGAATTTAAAATATCTAAATCCCAACGCCTATAGCAGTATGAGGGAAACAGTTTGCTTGGTCAGTGTATTTGAGGTAATAAGGAATTTTAAGGAATATACAGAAAAAGACAGAAAAATTAATTTAAACTAAATATTGTCTCTCCTGTACTAGCTCAAATTCTTTTTCAATGACCAGTGAAAGTTTTTGAGGTTAAATGAATAGTTGAGGGCTATAGGCTTCTTCCTTCTTGTCAGTAGTTAAAAGCACCCTAAATACTAAGATTCTGTTATCTTTACTTCAGTCGAGATGTAGAAATAAAATGGCTGCTAAACAAAGGATCTGTATAATAGATATGTTCAAAAAGGTTTATAGGAAATAATTTTAGCTTTAGCTGTGGTTACTGTGTTACTGTAATAATATGTTACTGTGGTATTGACCCTTGGTCGGGGGTGGGGGGGCGAGAATCATAAAAAGGAAATTAAAGAAATAAGAAAAGCATGGATGAAATCACAATTTAGAAATAAAATGATCTGTGTAGGAATACGGAGAGTATCACATCAAACACTTGCCCTCATCCCCATGCCCCTGGGAGCAAGCCTGTATGTGTGGGAGAGAAGAATGGTGCTGTCTTTAGGGGGAAGCGGTGGGGAAGAAGAGGAATGCTAAGATGCGAGGGAACTGCATGCCACCGTGACTTTGAGCCAATAAGTAATCCATCCATCACTCCAAGGCTGATCATTCTTGCTGCTGATAAATGAATTAATTTACATTCCTTTACTTAATGGCCTTATTACAATTGTAAATTTATAAGTGATGCTTTGGGATCTTATGTATAATTACTGGGGAAAAAAAGTTGGCATTTTGAAGCCTGCACATGGTGTTGAAATTTTACAACTCAATGATTCCGTTTTGGACATTCTGTATAATACGACTGTCAGGGAGAATGTCTTTGAGGTTTGTTTTCTAATGTACTTGAGATCATTCATTCTCCACTTCCCTGAATTGGAAGGATAATTGGGGAAATTGCTGCACACCAAGAAATATTTTTGAGCTTGCCATAATTCTTCAAATATATTCTTCAAATATTTGTAAATCTGTGGAAAACTGCGTGAAGCTACAGGTCACAGAACATTCATTGCAGAGTCATTTACTGGACTGTTTACCTGTCGCTTCTATTTGGAACCCAAACATGATCATCCATCATAACAGGAGAAATGAATTAGGTCCCATATTGTTTTGCTTTTAGTCTTCAGTGTCCTGTTTTTGTGGCAAACTCCTTCTCATCACACTGTTCTAGAAAAATAAAAGAGAAAAATATGTGTGGCGCACCTGTGAAGAGGTTGTCTACATTACTTGCTCCACGATAAAAACCATTAATATAAAAATGCTCACAAACAAGAGGAGAAAGAGCTTGGGGGCAATCAATAAGGCACAAATTGCATAATAAAGTCACTAATCTTCTTCTGAGAAATTTCTCAGCAAGGAAGTTGTCCAAAGAAAGTCTTCAAGGAATAATTGACTTCAACCAGCTTTCTACTGGTCAGCAAAAACCTTTTTGCTTTGAAGTAAAAAATAAAACAAAAGGAAAGAAAACAAAAAAGATCAGCAAAAGAGCAGTAAACAGGAGTAATACATCTTCCCAGCAAGAAAACTGAGCAGGGAGAAGTCACCCTCTTGTGTTATTAGTGTTATTTATCTCACAGTTTGTGGTTCCAAACTATTTGAGTATTAATTTGTTGTTTTTTGTTGTTGTTCTTGTTGTTAACAAATTTGTGAACATTCAACTCAGAATAGTTGTGCCAAATTAAATCTCAAAGTAAAATTTGATCATCAAGTAACCTGTTTCTTGGAGGAGGGGTGTAGAGAAAACTGATTTCTCTTTATTTGCTTTTTATTAAAACATCACAAATTATTGGCTTTAAGTTGTCTCATTGTTTTCTTTTTTGAAATTAATGTAGGTTTACCTTAGAAGATTTAAGAAGTATGTAATAATCAAAAGAAGAAAATAAATAGCACTCATAATCTTATTTCATAGCTATAACTTTTATGTCTTATTTTGTATCATGTTAAAAATAGCTTTGTATCTTCCACTTAAATGTTTTTTCTTACCATATGGTGAGCATTTTCCCCATGATATTTCTTATTCTGCAAAGTGTTCCATCATATAGATCCATCATTTAATGTCTTCTTTATTATTTGTTATTTTGAATTGAGAAGCATAGTATTAGTTGAACAAGAAATCAGGCAGACCAAACACAGTGATGAAATTCAGATAATGTTCATTACAGATGTTAACTTAGCAGAATAAAATAAAACTTGAGTTATCTCTCTCCCAAATGATTTAGAAGGCAGACAAGGGAAACCATATACAAACTCCACAGGTTAACAAAGGCAAAAGTCTGGTCCAAAACCATGAGGAAAATCTGAAGAAGACAGGCAGGTAGGAGTAGCCGAGGGAAAGGCAAACCACAGCATACTTGACCTGGACACTTGACGCATGTTTTTAAGTCAAGAAGCACGTATAAAGGACCCGTAGACAAAGATGACAGAGGGGAGGATTGAATGTGGGGGAGGATGGGTAGGGCAGGGGAGAGGAATGGGGGGAAAAAGGGGACAACTGTAACTGAACAACAACAAAAAAAAAAAAAGAAAAAGAAAAAGAGAAAAACAAACAAACAAAAAATGTAGCCCTTAGTCTACTTCTCTGGATGACTTGCTTTCAATGGCAAATAACTAGCTTTGCTTACACCTCCCCCTGGCTGAGATAAAGGGAAGTATATGGCTATGTCCCCAAACGTGATTATGATCCCAGAGACACCACAGGGCCCTTTTTAGTAGGCACTAAGCCTAAGAAGGGCTCTCCCTAGAATCTCTGCCTTATCTTCCACCACTCCCTGAAGTGTGGAAAGGATCCCTGGGACACTGCATCTCCAAGGGGAATGAGAAATAAGTAATTTCCCACAGTTATTCAAACATGGGACTAATTTTTTCCCTTCAAACACAATTAAGTTTTTGCGAATGACTGCTGTTCTTTGCAACACAGTTGAGGAAGTTTGCTCTGACTAGAAGTGATTGCTCTCTTTGAAGTACTCACCTAGCTCTTATATCTGTTGCACCCTCAGTATCTGTCTCTTTTTTGTTCTAACCATGGTAAAACCTGGGATCAAAGTAGAATCACCCGAGAAGTATTTAAAGTTCTCCTCCTTGCTCTTCAGATTGCCTGGAACTGGGCACCAAGCATTGGCTCGTTTTTAAGTTTCCTGGTTGATTCTCTTGGGCAGCTGTGTTGAGAACCACTGCCCGATGGTACACTTTTTCTTTATGTAATTGAGGGAATGCGTTTAGTATAGCTTCAGATCCCCTTATGCCGGGACCTCATAGGTGGTGGGTTCTCAAAAGATATTTTGTTGAATGAATTAATACAACCTTAATGTAATAATATAAAAAGTATTGAAGTGATCTAATATCAAAGATATGGAAACAGTCTCCAACTGCTGCCTTCTTTTCTTGGATATGTGGGTTTTAAAAGATAGATATAATCCCCAAAAGTAGTCATAAAATGCCTCTTAAGGATGCTCTGATCTTTTAGAGGCCTATAGGGTTTAATTTTTTCCAGAAGCAAAGCTGAAAGCAGAATCTTTCTAAAATGTTTAGCTACAGCCTGGGAGGCAGCTTTTCTTTTCTTACTTCCTCTCTTCCTCTCTTTCTTCCTCCCTCTCTTTCTTCCTTCCTCTCCCCTCCCCTCCCCTTTCCCTCCCTCCATCCCACCCTCCTCCCTCCCTCCCTTCCTCCCTTCCTTCCTTCCTTCCTTCCTTCCTTCCTTCCTTCCTTCCTTCCTTCCTTCCTTCCATAACTGGTTATTAAGTGCTTACTATATAATGGACACTGCTCTAGGTTTTGAGAATATGCTAGTGGACAAAACTCCTGATTGTTGCAGAAGTTACAATCTAGTTAGGAAAAACAAGAAATATGTAAGACCACGATAAGGACTAAAGAGGAAAATAAAGTTGGAAAAGGTGTATGGAATGGGCTGAAGCTGCAATCCTCAGATGGTGGGCTAGCCAAGGCCTCTCTGAGAAGGCGATGCTTGAGTAAACAGTGGAAAGAGGTAAAGGAATACCTGGGGAATAACTTTTCCAGGCCAAGGGAACAGCGAAGAGCAGAGGCTCTGACCACAGACCCGGCATGGTCCAGGAATAGCCAGGAAATTAAGAGTAAAGAAAAAGCCAAAGGAGGAAGTGGGAGGCCAGATCTAGCAGGGCCTTCTTTTAGGTGAGAGGTGGGCATTGACTTTCATTCTCAAACAGACAGAATGTCACTGAGAGTTCTTAAACAAGGAGTGACCTGTCCTGACATTTTAACAGGCTCACTCTGGTTGCCATGTTGAATAGAGTGAAGGGAATAACGGGTGGAAGCAAAGAGACCAATTAAGAAGCAGTCGTAACAATGCAGATGAGATGGTGATGGTTTGGACCAGAGTGTTAACCAATGGGAGATAAATAGTGGTCAGGTTTTATGTGAATCTCTTCTTTGATCTATAGACCAACATATGAAGACTGGAGAGAACAGTTTCCTCCCTGGACATAGGTCATAGCAACTTTAATCTCCAGATTTTTTTGGAGTCCTATGTAAACTTCTAATAATTCTCTCTTTAAAACTGCAAAAAATGCAAAATAAAGGAAGAAAAATTCGATTCACTTTCAACGGATCCTCAGCTTACTTTTCTTGAATGCTTTTCTTGTGGAGAAACTGAAGGCGGGGTGGTTCTGTACCCAGCACAGAGTGGGAACAGATGAGCGTGAACATGTCTTGTAATACTGAAATTCTATGACTCTGTGATCCTTAGTAACGCTGAACGTTAACAGTGACACAAATTGTCACAATAAGTTGGAAATGGATACTAATGATCATGGGTGATAGTGAAAATATTTCACCACTGGCCCAGCATAGACACTGACCAAGTCGGAACAGATGCCAGCTGAAAGCAGCGCGTGGCGCCAGGCGTCTGACCCAGCGTCCCTTCTGCTCATGTGCGGGTGGGAATCAGCGCATACTTCACTGGACGTGGTTGACAAAAAGGTCTGCATCAGTTAAATCAATTCAATTGAGCAAGTGTGCTGAACACGGATTTTGCGCCTAGGTTTGTGTCTGCCATTTTGAGAGGCATGTAAAAGAATGAAAAGTTATGGTTGTGACTTCTGAGGGCTTTTAACCACTTTAGAAGGATGCACTTTGCATACAGAATGCGAATCATGCAACCTAGGATGCAATACAAGTGCCTTATAGGCTCTTGGCCTCCTAACACCTTAGCAAAAGCGTCCTTGCTGAAGCTTCAGAGTAGCAGAATGAAAGAAGAAGCCAAGCTGACGTACAAGATTTTAGAAAACGCTGTTGACCTTGATGCTTGCTTGGTGGGCAGAAATGCAGTGTTTCAAGCCAACATTCATCACACTACCCTCTACAGCAGTAGGCAGACTGAGATCCTCCCTCCATGGCCACACCCTCTCCTGGTTCAGGTGCTTCCCAGCACAGCGCTGTAAGAACCAACAGTCATAAGTCAAAATAAATAAATAAATAAAATTAAAAAAAAATTGGAGAGTAGAAAGGAGCAGTCCTACAAATTCAGCGACATTTCACATGTTTCACCCCCCAATTTATGGTTCACTTTAAGAGCATCTTTGCTGTAGGGGTCTCATTTAGTGTATTCAAGGCCTGCAGGAGATTCATCCATTCAGCACTTAAAACAAATATCTGCGTCAAGGTATGACTCCTGCCCAGAATCAACACACCAGACCTATATAACAAATATAGAGAATTTATAGAATTTCAGTTTATTTGACCTACTTATACCTCAGTCATTAAAAGGCGCCTAGGGGGAGAACAGTGCTAAAGGCTCTATCCGGAAGGTACACAGAGTTGCCAAAGTAAACTAACTACAGACTCCGCCCCGTAAGCTCGGTACCCGTTGTCGCTCAGCCAAACGCCTTTTTTAGGATCTCCCTCTTTGAGCCTGCCTTGCTCAGCCAGGTAAGAGCCAGCATATGTGGAAGTGACCATGTCATAATGGACCACTTGTGTGTTAAATCTTTTAGCACTGGTAAATTTAGACAACCCAAAGAGCATATTCCGCCTGTACTGCTTAGCAAGTCGGCCTAAGGGTTACCGACTTAAAACTGAGACCCGGACTTTCCCAGAGGTCTGAATGAATGATTTAATCATCAGCAATTTTGAGGTTCACAGTGAAGTAGAAATAATGGAACTACCTCCTTCTACATGTGAAAGCATCTTCCCAGAAAGTCAGAAGGAATTTGTAGCCTTTCCTTTTTGTTGGGTTCTCTGGGTCCTGCCTAACAGGAACAGTTTGTCTGAACAGAAATGTGAGAAGATTCTGTCATCGAATAGGTTGTGTGCCAATCAAAAAGGCAGGCTCTGCATCTCACTGATTGCTCTTTATAAGGGGAAGGGCATCAGATTTGCTAATACTCCTTTCCTTCCGGTAAATATTCTTCCACGTAGCTATGGAGCTATGGAGTCATGTTATGAATCCTGCATCTACCACCAAGTAGCTGTGTGACGTGGGCAAATTACTTACTGCTCAGTATCACGGTTTCCTCATCTGCAAAATGCCAATGATACTGGCACCTCCCCAGCAAGGTTGTTGTTGCAAGGTTGACTCCAGTCTCTTTGGGATGGTGACTGGCTCAGAGTAAGTGCTCAGCAAACACCAACTACTCTTAACTGCTGGTGTTAAGATGGAGACAGCTGACAAAATTTCTACTAACAAAGGGTATACGTCCCTTTTTCTAAATGGTTGTGGTTATATCAAAGTAGATGGAGAACTTAAATAAAACTAATGGAGCAGGCACTGGCGTAACGAGGGTGATGATCAACTTATTTTTAAAACAGCGGACGGAAATGAAGAAAATCCTACACTCCAAAAAAGAAACCTGTGTGTTTGGGGAGTGTGCTGTGTGTCAGGCACAGGTAATAGCAGTCACATCGCCTGTGGCCTGCCCTCACCCTGGTGGTATTATCTGCGTTTTAGGAAGAAACTACAGGTCTCTTGAGCAGCGGGATGAAAACTCGAGTCTGCCTCCTCTACAACTCCTCCTTTCCCACTAACTCCCAGTACAGCTCATTTCTCCTTCCTCCCTTCCTTGTTCCAAGCCTCAGTTTCCATTCTGTGAGGTTGAGGTACACTCTCCCTGCACTCCCTCTCAGCAGAATTGCTCCTCTGATACTGCCCCTAAAAGCCCTAATAGGGTCTCCCCACATACAGTGGATTTCACGGGAATTGCTATAAGACGTGGCAGTTCTGTGTGGTTTTTTTCCCTTCAACGTCAGACATAGAGCAGGCTTCCTATGTCCAATAGTCAGTGGCTAACTAATGACTCATTTTATGGTCCCTCAATGGAAACATTTCAAAAGTTACAGAGAAGCAATCAGATGAAAGGTAAAATTGTGGTCAGGTATGCATGTGTGTACGTGTGTGTGTTGTCCTTGAAGCTGTGTCTTTGCAGTCTTATTACATGCCAGTAATAAACATTTGTATTCACATGGGTTTACTCGGCCTGCAAGTGTGATTGCTCTGAGATATAACACACTATTTGGGGAGGAATATTTACACTCCTAAGTCAGAGAAAAGACCCAAGTTTGCTGGGGGAGAAGTTCATGGTTGGAAGCTCTTTGACAGCCTGTTACCTCGGAGTAGCACAGACCTGGGTTCAAATCTTTCCTTTGATTTTTAATAACCGTATGACCTTGGATAGTTTCTATAACTCCTTAAGCTTCCTTTCTTCCTGTGTAAGAAGAGAATAACTATATTTTTGGCACAGGGCTTCCTGTGATGATCAATAGGTAATGAGAGGCAAATACGTGGTACAATTGATTAGCTAGTGCCAAGTGAATGGCAGTTATTATTACTGTGCGCTGATTTGAATTTCAAAAGCCAGATATGCTTAAGCAGCAATGTTTTGCCTGGGTCATGCACAGAGTGGTATCCTGGATCGTCTCCTCAGCAAGTACGTACTGTAATTTTGCCCTTTAGAGAATGAGTTTAGATAACACCGTATGGCAGCAACTTGTGCACCCCTCAGAACAGACACTTCCCGTCAGCATAATTCAACTCTATGTCACACCTCTGAGAATATTCGTAACCTTCAACATGTCCACAAACACAACATGAGCTGAAAATTTGAGAGAAGAGGTGAAGGACGGGTTTGTACGGTTGGCTCCCTTTCATCATTCAAGTTTTGCACAAATTCCACCTCCTCAGAAGGTACTTCCCTGACCACAGTGTCTCAAATACCCCTCACCCTACCCACCCACTGCCGGCTTCTTCCCCTTGACTGCCCTTCAATCCTTCTTCCTTCCCTTCCCCGCTCCCTCTCTCTCTCTCACATAGATTTTATTTTTAGAGTGGTTTTAAGTTCACAACAAAATTGAGCAGAATGTACAAAGGTTCCCATGTGCCCCCCTTTCTCCGCTCATGCACAACCTCCCCCAATATCAATATTTTGTACCAGAACACTGCATTTTTTAATAATCTACAAACCTACATGGACACATAATAATGACCCAAAATCTATAGTTTACATTAAGGTTAATTCTTGGTGTTGTGCATTCTGCGGTTTTGACAAATGTATAATGACGTGTATCTACCATTATAGTATTACACAAAGTGCAGTTTTATTGCCCTAAAAAAACCTTCTGTGCTCTATCTATTTACTCCTCCCCTCCCAACCCCTGGCCGCCTTGATCATTTGACTGTCCTCATAGTTGTGATTTTTCCAGGATGTCATATAGTTGGATGCTTCATTTTTTAAAATCACAATATTTATTTATTTATTTACGTACTTATTATCTATTGTCTTTCTCCCCCACTAGAATGTCAGCTGCATGGAGAGAGCATCATTTTCTGACTTCTTAAATGAGGGACCCTCAGTCCTAGACTATGCCTGGCTAAGAAGAGCCCTCAATAAATAGGTATTAGTTTAGTAAATGAGTAAATCTGTCCCCCATCAAAATTATTCCCATCTTCCTGCTTAAATTAGAAACTAGTAATTGGAAATGCTGACATAAATGGCAGTGATAACATTGGTTGTCGTTTCTATTATTATTTAATTTAATCCTCATAACTACCTCCTGAGGTGGGAAATGTTTAACAGATGGGTAGTATGTAAGTATTCCAGCCATTTGGCAGGGAATGAAATGAGCTCAGAAAAGTTAACTTATCTAAGGTCCCAGAGTTAATATAGGACAAAGCAAAGGCCCAGACTCAGGTCCGTAGGATTCCAAAGCTGATTCTTAAACAACGTGCTGCAGTTTAGAGCTGGAGGAAACCTAGCTAGCCCATTGCACTCCTTTGATTGGGAACATGGTTGGCTAATCTAAGCGCCACGACCTCCACTCTGGTCCACTTTCTGTTTATAAAGCCCCTGCTACTTGCTATGCCATGTGCCCTAGGACAGGACCTGGATAGCCTTGGCAATGTGGAGTCTCAGGTTCTACTCCAGACTTGCTGATACAGAATCAGCATTTTATCGAAATCCCCAGGAGATTTATGTGGGTGAGCCACGTAGGCCTGAGCAGCACTGCTCTTCAAGGGTATCAAGACCACAAACTCCAACGCCCCCACTAATAGATTATCCAGGGTATCAGCTTTCAGAGCAGTTTGTACTTTAGGGGAGGAAATAGTCACCCATATAAAGTGCTTATCCCACCCCTTAGCACAAATATATTTTTGGAATTATTATTAATGATACAAGGAATGAAATATCAGCCAGGTAGAAGTGCTAAACGTAGCTGAATATAACCAGGCCAACCTCCAGGTGTAATGTATTTGCTTCCGATAATGCACAGGAAACATAGCTACTCTTGCCATGATTCAGTGGCGGTGGTGGGACCTGGGGGTAAATGTCAGGCTTTTCTAGATGCAGTTGCTTAGGGTTCTGTAATGCAGCGTAGACTGTAGCACATCTGCAGTGACGCGGCCGTGAGCATTGCTCAGGAGGGCTCTTTGACTACAAATCACAGAAATCCTGCTGCATTTCCATCAGTGAAGTGGTGGGTGGTCAGCTTTAGCACGACTGGGGGCTGCTATGTTCTTACAAGAGGGAACAAAGTGTTATGTGTTTTCTAACATCAATCAAACTCAACCTTCATGACACACTTGACTGTTTATGAGCATATACACCAGGGAAAATGTGTTTAGCTGCTCCAGGTACGCCATCTAGCCCAGCATCCTTTACATCAAAACGCCGGGGTGCCGTCCACTGAGGCTCCCTTTCCTTGTAAGTTGTATTTGAGTCTGAGGATGAATTCAGCACTTTGATCAGTGCCTTTGTTTTCTGCTTTGTCATACACAAAACTGGCAACTCCAGCCACAGTGCTGTTTGCAGAGGAAATCTCCCTGTGTCTGGAATGCAGAGCGGGCCAGTTTCTCAGATTTCTCTTCTCTTTCTTCCTCGCCACCGCCACCCTTTCCATTTGTTCCCAGTTCTATGTGTTCTATAATTATGTATATTTCCTTTCATGCCACTTATAATTGTATAACACTTCTGCATGAGAATGAATGCAATTCACCCAATTTTCTTTCCCTTTCTCTTTTCTAATTCAAGCTGTTGCCTTGTTCTTTCTCATTGATTTCCACACCACAACACAATCAAAAGAACATACACTTTGTTGCACCTGACTTATCCATTGAAATCACCTGCCACATGCTAATAGGTGCTGACAATTTCTTATTGTAGCAGTCAATGGTGAATTGTATCAACACTGCAATAACGTGCCTGTATTTGCTTTTTCTGGAATATGCTGTGGTTTGATGCTTGAACAATTCAATGAAATTGTGAGGATTCAGTAAGAATGAGCAATAGATATTCACCCAATATCTTTCTTGATGTTTAAATCCTGTGGTCTCAGTAGATTCTTCTGCTTTTCCAAAGAATTGGAGTGAAGGTAGGAACTAGCCCTTATTGGCCACTTTCTAGGCCGTGGACTAGGTACTCTGCATGTTTAGTCTTATTTTACATATATTTTTTGCTTAATCCTTACAAGAAATTGAGGTTTTAATATGTATATATAATTTATTTTATAAACAAGGAAATAAAAATTCATAGAGATAAGGTAATTTCTCGGGGTTTTGCAGCTGGTCAATGACAGCTGAGAGATTTGTTAGATTCTAGCATGCATCCCATTTCCACACTTTATTTTCTCTCTTTGTAAAATTTTAAATTCCAGAAAGGTCAGCGCATTCCTTTGCTATCTGAAGCTGATCGATTGGGTGCATAGAATCTATTTTTTATCTTATTCTAAGTGGGCACTGCCATCTGTTGTGGGAAATAACTTTTTAAAGAAAAATAGATGTTTTCTGCTCTTTGTGACCAAATATTTTTTATTGGGGGCCCAACTGCATTTAAAATTTTTTTTCAGTTTTCCTTAAGCCCTCTTGATATTATCAATCTGGTCTTCATTGTGTGTCAGTAAATAATTCTGATGAGTAGGACAAAAGATTAAGTATCGGCCCCGGTGTTGTCCTGTGTTTTCTGTGTTTCCCAGGGAAAGTCACATGATCCCTGTGAGGCTCAGCTTATTTTTCTGTAACATAGTGTAATACACGTGACCTATTTACCTCGTGGGGCCGTTGTGAGTGCTGAACGAGATAAGGACTATGAAGGGCTTTGGAAGCCATCAGAATAGATAGGAATGTATCAGTGGAAGTCATTAGGTATCTGGCAGGCCCATGCTATGAACTGATGTTAGGCACTGTGCTAGGAAGGCTACGAGGACTTTCTTGTCCTCACATACCTTAAAATGAAGATAAATGACAAACGGAGTCATTGAACTGGGCCTTGACCTTATAATAAATTTATAATTCTTGCTATTTTTTTTTTTTACCTTCAGTACCATCAACTGTTGATTCTCAAGTGGGGGAAACATCTGGCAAAAAAGCACTCCACTATCTGATATTTTATAACTTACATTTTAAGAGTTTTTAAAACGAATCTTACTTTACTCAGCCTTGCTTTCGGCTTGCCAAATTATTACAGTGGGAAACTGTGTCTTCTCACCCATGAAATCTTCTCGCCCCTGAAGACCAAGCTCAAGGCCCATCGCTCTCTAGAGCAGTGATTTTCCAAGCGAAGCTCCTGCACCAGCAGCTTCAGAATCACCTGAGAACTCGTTAGAAATGAAAACCATACAGTTTCACTTCTCTGTGGAATCTAATGAACAAAATAAACTAACAAAATAGAAATAGACTCATATATGGAGAACGGACTGACAGCTGTCAGAGGGGATTGTATTAAGGGGCTGGGTGACAAAGGTAAAGGGATTAAGCAAAAAAGAACAAAAACAAAAACCTTATAGACCCAGATGACAGTATGGTGACTACCAGTGGAAAAGGTGAGTAGGGGGAGAGAAGAGGGTAAAGGAGGGATAAATGGTGGTGGAAGGAAACTTCATTTGGGGCAGGAAACGCACAAGACAATATACTGATGATGTATTTTAGAATTGTACACCTGAAATCTATATAATTTTATTAACCAATGTCACCCCAATAAATTCAATTTTTAAAAATCTTTAAAAAATTAAAAAGAAAATTCTTGAACCTTACCCCAGGCCCACTGAGTCAGAGACTCTTGGGGTAAGACTCAGCAGTCTATGTTTTAAGTCCTCCTGGAGATGCCAATGGGTGTTTAAGCATAGGAACCACTACTCCAATGAAACCTCTAGGTGTAAGTCAGAAGTTATGAACAAATAGACTGCCAGGCCAGGAAGGATGCATGAATGAGGGAGGGGGCTGGGAATAAGATTACAGGCAGTAGGAGGAGGAGACTATTGAATGGAGAGCCTCCCTGCTTAATGGTGGCAGCTACTGATTATTTCAGCCATAGGTTGCATTTAAGAATGTGAAGTAGGTCCAAATATAATTTTCCTAAAGATATTAACATGACTGTCTTACAAATATACAGAGAATGCCTGTCAAAGATAAATTTAAAGAACACATTAATAAGAAATTAGCAAGATGATAAATCTTGTTCAAAGGATAAAATGAGACGCTAGAGTATTTATATGGTCAATAGGAGAAAGAATACTGAAAAAAGATTAAGTTAGTAAGAAAACTGGTTAACACTCTATAGAACAATAAAACTGTTACCTATGGGATTATTTTTCCTAGTGGACAATAATAATTTGCAAGCACTCTTCTACAAGTCAACATCTAACTTTAAAGAGCCTTGACCCTAAACAATAGAAAATAGTAAAGCAAACAATATTACATGCTTAGAGTCTGAGGCTGAGGCAATTGTATAAATCTTAGGATGGCTTATTAGACAATGTTCTGTTATGACTAAAGAAGCATGTAGGAATCTTCCTGAGTTATTTCCAATGTTTAGATACTTTTTTCTTTTACAAGCAAGAATGGCAGACTTTCCATTTATAAAAGACTAAGAATCAGGACTTACATGTGAAATTTTTCCATTAACAAATATAGACTGGATAAGACGCGCTTGAGAACAGGTAACTGTGGACTGCCACCTTGCAACCCAAGTATAAGCCATTATTGAATTTGCAAACTCCAAAAATATTCTATTCATCAATTGGTGGCACTCATTCTATTCATTTTCTCTGTTGTGTCCAGTTAAGTACTCTCTGTTTTATTATTAAAGCCCATTATTCAGCTTTTGAAAGCAGAGCTCACAGGGCAGCTTCTTGTTCAGATGTCCTTAGCAGACATTTCAGACCTCAGCTCCCCCTGCATTCTTTAGAAAATTCAGCAGCTTTGCTTCCTTGCAGCTTGCTTTCTATTTTATAACTTCAACCTAAGACACAAGCTTCTTACCCTGTTAATACTTAAGGGTTTAAGGCAAGATTGAGAATGACAGAAGCATCTAAACACAGGAAGACCAAAATGATTTAAATCCTTTCTATAACATTCTTAGGTAGAGGGATGCGATTTGAGGATTTTCATAAAAAAGGAGATTTTTTTGTCCTACTTTTTCCCTTGTTGTTCCAGAGTCTTCTGCCCATTGAGCCAGTATCTTTCAAGCCTCAGAGGGAGGACAGATGTAATCCAGAGCAAAGGAATCAATGCTCAGCTTTGAGTTACAAATAGAATTTTAAAAGTGCCCAATAAGAGGAAAACAGTCTTGAAACCTAATGTAATCTTCCTGTGAGATTTGTTTTTCACTTTCAAAACACTGACTTAGCATAAAAGGAGTCAGAGTTTGACTCCTAGTTCAGAATTCATTCATTCATCTATCTGCTCACTCATGCCACAATGAGTTACTGAGCATCTGACGTGTACTAGGCACAGGGTATACAGTAGTGAACAAAACCAAGTGTCCTCATGGAGTTTACAATCTGATGAGTGGAGTCAGACAGTAGGTACATTGCAAATAAACAAATAATAAGTCGAGTGGTAATAAGTGTCATGGAGAGAAATAGGCAGAGAGAAAGAGACAAGAAGTGTCACAGAGAGGGTGTGGTTGCCGCTTTCTACATGGTTATGAGGGATGGAAGGTCTCTCCGTCTGTGGCCTGAGCAGAGGGAGCAACCTGTGCAATTGTTCGAGTTGGGGGGTGACTGGTGCCGAGTGTCAGAGAGGAAGGACGGGAAGATCACATCAGGTTGGACAGGTCAGCGTCAGAACTTTGGATTTGACCCTGTGAAGAGGAAAGCAATGGAGGGTTTTCTTGAGCAGAGGAGTGATGATGGAAGTTATGTAACTTGCATTTTCAAAGGCAGCACTGTGGCTGCTGTTCTGAATACAGACTCTGGAGAACCAGGGGAAGAAACAGAAAGACCAATGGGGAGTCCGTTGTAATAATACAAATGAAGAATGATGGTGGCTCAGACCATCACGGGAGTGGTGGAGAGGAGAGGAATGAGCAGCTTCTAGATGTATTTTAAAAAATGAGTCAGAACCATAAAACACAAAAGGGGGCAAGATTGTGACTAAAGGGCTGGAAGAAGCCGCTGGAAGAACTATGTGTTAACCTGATGTGCACTGAGTCTCTAAGAATTGCCCAACGCAATTTTTCCTTGGCCTCAGGCCAAGCTCCAGAGGTAAAGAGAGGACCCTTGGATAAGTCTGAGAGAATTCCGGAGCAGATGGTGTTTGTCCTGCATGGGCAACTGTAAGCCCTGTGGAGAAGTGCTGAGTCCTGCATGATACTAAGACAGCACAAGAGCATCAGCTGGGTGAGGAGTCTGAGAAGATGGACAAGGGGACACCCTTCAGACTCTTAGGCACACTGCATGGTGAGCAAACAAAAATTTCCCATAACCCTGAGCAGGAACTAATGGTAAGAGAAAAGAAAGCCAGAGGGCCTGAAGGATCTGTAGCCAGGACCCGGAAAAGACAGCGTGTAAATGTGTGTTTACCAGGGTCCATGTCTGGGCTGGAGAGGCTGCTGGTAGCAGAGGAAGAGATTTGGATTCTAACCCTCCAGACCAGGTAGCTCCAATGATGCCCCAGGGGATGCCGGCAGAGACAGGGACAGTCCACAAGGACAGAATTTCCTCTTCCAAAGGAGAGAACTTAGCCCAACAGAGCCTTGTGTATGGTGGGCGGTCTCCAACAAGGCTAAGACAACACTGATAAGACAACAGCGTCAGGCAGAATTCCTGTTGACTCTATTAGGGTGCAGTTGAGGGATAAGCAGACATAGTTCCAGAGTTATTTGCCCTAAAAGAGGTTTTTTTTCCCCTTGCCTAATCTATTTTTATTGTCTACATAGCCTGTAGCAAAGTCGAGTGAGAAGAGTAGTCACTTAGTTGTTCTTATTAAATTCTCTGGCTAAACCATGGTAATTAGGCACTATGGCAGAAAAGTGCTAATAGCTTCAGATTTGATTTGTGGTGGGAACAGGCTAGTCTCAGCTTGTCTGTGCACACATATACATCCTTCCTCCACTCTCTCCCGGTCTTAAAACCTCCATCTGTAAAATGAAGGGCTTGTACAGAAAGCCTTTATACTTTCTTTTCTTTTCTTTATAATTTCTCTAGCTCCAAAATTAGTGGACTTTCTGAAACTACACATTTTTCAGCTAATTGTCCCCATGCCTATCACTCACCTCAGCGCCTGGCACGGCGCTTTCCACATCCTGGGTTCCAGGCGACTTCTGACCTCATGAGTAAATGGTGAATGAGGAGGTGACTGCGCACCGAGCCCACTGCAGGGCCTACTCGAGGTAAAGGGCCTGATGGATGCTGGCCTGAAGCCACTGGGAGCTGGGAATAGGGGAGACAGGGCTGGGGGGCATGGACAGCTTACTTCATAGCCTGTTCTCAGTACCACCAGTTCACTACTTTCTGGTTTAGTCCCTTAGAAAATACAAGAAGAACATTTGAGCTGGACTCATCCTTTCTCCTTTCGCCACCCTTAGGTATTGTAAGACACTGAAACTGGGAGCTGGCTGTGTCCTGAAGCTCGAGACCCTCTGGTGGTGGCAAGCATAGTCTTTTTTTAATACTGTCTGTGAAAGGGCTCTAACCAGTCATCCAAAGGGCTGGCTAGAAACTTCCAGTGACCAGGCTCATTCACACAGGGGGCAGATAGTACCCTTCCCCGAGTGCACCTACTGTGTTGGTCGGGTGGTGCCTGTGAAGGTCCCCGGTCTGCCCGGTCCGTCTAGATGCCCCTGTCCTCACTGACTTCATCTGCCCGGCCTCAGTGGGATACTCAGGCTCAGGCCAGGCGCTTCCTACTATTAAGTCAGGAGGGACAGGAATAGAAATGGAGAAAGAAGGTCCCACCAGACCTCGGAGAGACAGAGATGGTCTAGCAAGGAGGCGAGGGCGTTGGAGATGCTGCGAACTGTCACAGCAAGTGCGTGAAAGGGGATGGAGGAGAGCAGGGCTGCCCAAGGAACAGCAAGTATCAAGTCATCGATTTATCTGGAGTCCCGGTCATTATCAAGCCAGAGCCATAAGTTGATGGTGCCATTTTTAGAAAGGTTTAAAGTCTGAGGCCAAGGAGCCTGCATGTCACAAAGTCAATAATTCAAGAAAATGTGGCAAGGGACATGCGATTATGCCAGTTGTGTGATACACAAAGTAGTGGAACATGAGTAATTGTGACTCAAACTTCCACCTTTGGCCTTCAGGAGAAAAGAAGTTATTTATTTTAAAGATGGATGTGTAAATAATTTTTAATAAATTCCAAGCAACACTTGATGTCTGTGGGCTTTTTGATTGGAATGAATAAATGTCTGCATTATCCAATTGCTTGGCAGTGCTGGGAAAAAATGTTTTGCTGCTGAAAGAAAAACCTTCCAATTTTTATAAAACTTTTTGAATTCTTTGCAGTTTCTCTTGACCTATTAACATAAATTTTGGTTAAGAATAAATGAATCAGAATTGAAAGGATTTAATTTCCTATAAATAATACTTGTTTTCTCTATGAATTCACTCATCTCTAAGGTACCAACAATGTGCAAGGCAGTTTAGGCTTTAAGATTTTTTCAGACTCTTCTCTTTATATCCTCTCTATAGACACTCTGTATATATTCTAATTCTATATATATATCCCTGGTTCTGTACATATATTGGTTCTGGATAAAACCACCAGGTTTTCTAAACCTGAACACTCGTTCCATAATTTTTGACTGAATTGAATGTCTGTAGCTTAAGTTTTAGATTGAGCACCATGGTACCGAGGAAGGAGCGACCTTGGAGGTGGGAGAGTCAGGGTCGGAATCCCCATTCTGCCACTTAATAGGCTAGTGGCCTCAGGTAATTCTTAAAAATTCTCCCAAGATCATTTTTTTTTTCTCATCTGTATAGTAATACAAACACTGCCAGCCTCCAGCTAGTAGAGAAGAGAAATGCGGGCTTCTCTCTGTAACTCTCACGGGGTGAGTGCTGAACAATGACTCCTTGTAGCTTCTCTTCTCCTTGCCTCACCCCTCTCTTTCCCCACAGAACGTAGTATTCACTTGCTCATTCCTTTGCTTAAAAATTTCCATTTCCACTCAAATGACCACCCACTGTAATTTCTGTCCTCTAGGTGTTAGTCGCTTGTCCACTAAAGTGAGGGGAATAAAGGTGACTGCTATCACTGTCATTCAGTGAGTTTAGGGACTTCCTGGCTCAGCCTCTCCTCAACTGGCCATTCCCCCGCTCCAGCCGATGACTCCCATTTCATTCCAGTGTAACGTACATAACGGGTGCTCTCTATCAGACACACTGGCCCTCTGATAAGATTTAAGCTTAGAAATAGGCTAATAGAATTTGCTGAGAGCTCCATATCGAGCAGTGTTTTTCTTCTTGTTAGTTGACTTTGTCTCATTTCAAAATGTTATGATTTGCAAGTCTCTGATAATTTTATACCTTTTAACAATTTAACACAGTCTACTTGTATAGTAGTGATTTGTTACCCACTCCTCTAGCAATTGTGTTAGTTTCTAACTGTAAGTTCCTTTGTGTCATTATAGCTGATTCATATGCTTTAAATACAATGGTATGGCTTGGCTTTGAAACTAAGATAATAGAATATGAAATTTTGGACCCTGGCACCAGGCCGACACAGATTTCCAGGGACTTCTATCACACCTCATTTAGTCTTAGAACTTGGGCATGAAAGATTCTGTTGTCATATCTCAAGAAGGGATCACAGCTATCAAGACATGTAACTGCTCATAAGGTAAAACGATAAGATGTTTCATTCTTTGAATCTCTAGAACACTATGAGTTACTGATTGACTTTCTGCATAAAGAAAAATCCCAAGAATTTCAGGGTATTTTAATGCAGTGAAAAGAACCCTGAACTCAAATTAGAAAACCTAGGTATAAGTACCATCTCCCCCTTTCTAACTCTTCAACTTGAGTGAGTTAACTTTCTGAACTGTAGTATCCTTAAGCGTAAAGTGGATATAATAATCCCTGTATCCTAGGATATTGCATGGATTAAAAGAGTTGATGTATGTAAAATAACAGGAAAGTATAAAGCACCAAAGTTGTCATTACTATAAAATAACTTTTGTTCATAATAATACCATTATATTGTATTATTTAAATTTTTACTATGCAATACCATTTGATGGATTTCTTAATATGTCACTGTTTTTAAAAAGTGCCATAAAACCCAAGGAAATCATAAATGACTCCCCAAACTAATAATAATCACTAATGTAATAACTAAATTAAATAGTGAAAAGGGAGGGCAAAAATAAGTTTATTTTTTGTCTTTTTCAGCCATCTCCTCTAAAGGTGGTACCCAGTGTTTTAGGATTGGAAATTTCTTCTCTTTCCTCCCACTCACAAGAGTATCTTGAGTTGATTTTGAGCATGAAACTATTTCTTTGTCATTATACCTAAACACAGACCTGACATTTAGGTGGCACCTTTCTGTACTACTGTCCTGAATGTTATAATATTGAAATACAACCATGTTCTCCTGTTGCAATGCTCCTCCGTTATCACCACCTTGGCCTCTGCCGGGTGTGCCCTTCTCCATCCCTCCGCTGTCCAGGAACGAAATGCGTCAACTCCTGGAGCAGCTCAGGACCTCCAGAGTTCACTCTCCTGAGCACTAAAGGCGTCCTTTCTGATTGATGCCCTCAGGACTGATTGGTAACCACTTTGAATACCCCTCTTACTTAAGTTCTATATTGAAGGTCGAGTGGCTCCATTACAACCGAAAGGTAATGTCTTTTCATTGAGACGAGTGCTAGATGGAGAGCATTCGAGCAGCACTTTCCCTTCGTATGCCTTACTGGCATTAGTCTTGAACGGCTAATGTGACTCCGAAATTGATTTAAGACTTAGAGCTTTTAAATAGGACTTGAGCCCTCAGACTTTAGAAAAGATGTATGGTGTGCATATAATGTATGTGTATATTATATATACATATGCTATATTAACATGCTCTATATATTATATACATAGTGTGTGTATATATATAATGTGTATATATGATGTCATGTATTATATATAGGCTGGGGCAAAAGTAGGTTTACAGTTGTGAATACATGAAACACAGAGCTTATTCTTGTATTATTTATTAACTATTCTATTATTTTCCATACAAACAACTGTAAACCTGCTTGTGCCCCACCCTGTATATTATACACATTATCCTGAGAAAACCACCAGAGGTCAGTGACTCCGAAAAACTTAGAGTCATTGTGTTGGTTCTTTCTGATGTTACCATTATTAGACTTATAGCGGAGAGGCATGAGGTAAATGTGCACAAATGGAAACCATACTAACAGAAGTATAGTTGTCAACATTTTAATAGGAGGACTTTTAACAAGACTTGAATTATTTAAAAGGAATTGAAAATGAGTTTAGTCTAGTCTTCGGCTGGACATACGCACATTTCCATCGGAAACAATAGGGTCTCTGTGGGGTTCCCAGACTCGCAAATGTATTTACTGAAGTCCCTCTACTATAGTGAGGGGATGAAATTTACGTTTCGATACCCTCATCTGGAAGGAAACGGGGCTCTGCCTGGGGGCTTCCTGCCCTCTGCTCAGTTCAGGTGAAGTTCTATTGCCAGAGAGAATGTCTTAGGGGCCGCAAGGCTTGGCTGGCGCCAGTGAAGTCAGCTTTTCCAGCACCATTTCTGAATGAATTAATAATAATAATAACATCTATAGTAACAGCTGATTTTACAAGCTCTGTTGAATAATCTTACTACTTACTAAGGGTTTATTTACTGTGTCCCAGATAATATACCGAGTCCTTTATTTATGTGATTTTATTTCATCTTTATAACAACCAATAAGATGGATATTACTATGTCTTATGTCTAGATGAGAAAACTGGGGTTCAGAAAAGTTAACTTTTATGACTTTACAAAGCTGATAAATAGCGGAGACAGAAATTCAATGTTGATAAGTTTATCTGCCTCAATATTCCAATTGATTTGGTAATTCTCTGGGTCACTTGTAGGGGATGTTACATATTATTTATCTGTTTGCTTCCTATGCCCATCTCATTTGGATTATTTAACCACCCTATTCAAAAAAATAATAGTTAGAAGTACATAGTAAACATTGACTGCCAACCTCTTAATTTTAGTAGGGTTGCTTTTCACACATGGATTTGGCAGATTTTTATGCACAATAATCATGATGATAATAATTAATGTTTTCTTTTATGGGCCACTCCCTACTTTCCAATATTAAGCTCTTACCTTTTGCTAATTAAGGCTCAATACAATAGCTTATCTTCATATATTATTACAGCCATTATATGCTCCCTTCACTAGCTCTTAGAAATGTTGCTAGATTTCAACTAAACATGTATAAATACATTTAGCTAAAGTAATCAAGGAGATTTCTTAGTAAATATTTCTCATAAAACATTATGACCTGTTAGACATAATGTTCAATTTCTGTAAGGACAGTTAATCCCCTCCCCCACCTCCATACAAGGCAATTGACAATTGGCTCCAGCCTTCCTCCTATAGTTATTATTTTGTCCATCATTTGTGGGGGTGGGTTGGAGAAGTGTGTGTGTAAAGAGTTCATGGAGGGCAGGAAATGGCAGGTGACCCCTCCTTGGTAAGTGGGGAGCTGCAGAGTGGGTCCCGGAGTCTCTAGAATTCTATGAGCCCAGTCTCTTGGGTCTATCTCATGAGACAAGTACCAGAATCTCTACTGGTGTCTGAAAGTCCCAAATAGTCACTGAGCCTAAAATCACTATGATATTTAAGTGGAACAACAAAATACCAGCAGGTGGTGCCAAACCCACTGAGAGTTGGAACTAATTGTATACCTGAAACTACCCCCACCCCTTACCCTGCCCCCAGCTAGAAAGAAGCAAATTTTCATAGAAAAGACAGAGAATTGGAGTTGGACAGACCTGGGTTGTATCCTTTTGCTTCCAAGGTTATTGTGAAGTCTAAAAGGACACAGTAAAGCTGGTGTAAAGAGTCAGGAAGCACAGTGCTCAGCATCTGTGAAGCTCTCTGTTTGTGTTATTTGGTACTGACCTAGAAAGAAGTGACTTGGCCTGAAATTTGTTCCTTAAATATTGAATTGACTTTTACCATCACTACTCTCACTTTATTGAAAGCAGAGCGACCTTTCCTCACTTGATGTTGAATCCAACAGAACAGCCTGGTTCCAGAATGAGAATTTTATGTCAGTGATTGAACCACACCTTGTCTTTAACTGATTCGCCAGCTCCCACAGGCGCCCAGCTTGGGCCCGGTATAAATTGCCAAAACGTGGGTCCTCTTCCAGACATGTCTGGGGATGGGAATGGCATCCGCAGTAGAGGATCTCTGTGGAGGATCAGAGTTTTGCTGCCAGCTTAACAAGGATCCATCAAAAGAGGAAATGCAACATTGAGTAATAGCCCAAGGAGGCTCCGCGCCTTAGCCACGTAGAGGGAGCAGAGAAAGGGAAGAGTCTTAGAAACTGATAATGAGACACGCGAGGAACGGACAATGTGGGACGGGCTGGCACAGCCTAGATGGGTAAGACAGGAGCATCAGATTTGGTCTACAAGTTTTGTTGATGAGACCAAGGATTAATAATGAATAAATATAGAAAATGTGGCTGAAATTCCAGTATGTTACTAAAAGAAGGCAAATCCCATATAAGAGAGCAACAGTAAGGTGATCCATTGGATATAAGAGCCTCAAGTTCTAAACTTCTAGGCCCAGAGGTACTTGTGAGGTGGAATGAGGCTTCAGGTGGATGACTCTCTAGACCTCTCCGGAACCTCTGTTTTCCACGGGGAGTTCTAATGTTACTACTAGATAAAAATTCAAAAATGACTGTATATTCAAACATGGAAAAAAATGAATACAAATAATTCTGTATGGATTGGCGCAATTTCACATGATGTAGAAGAAAATGGCCACACTGCAAGGAAAAAGGCTATAGCTTTTTTGTACATGCAAGTGGGAGAATCTGGATCCTGGCCCTAAGGCCAGTGATTTGAAGGGTTAACAAAGTGTCAGAGAAACAATAGTTACTAAGGGTAATCTTCCAGTAATTTTTTTTTTTTATTTCTTCTATTCCTTCTAAAAAAAGAACATAGGGTAGAGCTGGCCCCAGATCCTTTAAATGGTTTCCTATTGAATTCAGAATCACCTTAATCATTCAACCTCGTGATTCCATTGTACATCAGTTTGATGTTCCTTTGTATTTCTAAAGAAGACTAGGAGCTCAGATTTTTTTTTTTTAAGCCAGTAGAACCACATTCTTCAAAGCAGCTCAGCAGACTTTCTGAAGCTAGTTAGACTCAATTCTCCCCAGGATTTAAATTACCAGAGAAAAAGATAAAACGATAATTTCAGAAACAGATTTTAAGGCCTATACAATAAGCTAAATCCAAAACTCGGGGTTAGGAGAGAACGTTTTTGTAAAAGGTGTCTAGGGTTTCTGTACTCTTTGAGTAATTATTTCCTACTCATCTTCCTATCGTCAGCCATCAGGTCTGAGATTCCACCTTGCCCTAAAGCTACTCAAGCCACCTGGGCTTCAGACCTTTAGCACTGCCCTTACTTTTCCGCTTCTCTTTGTTCTAGACCAGGTCTTAAAATACTTAGTAGCTGGAAGGCTTTATCCTTGTCAGGGGTCAGCTCCTGTCTTCATTGCTTGCGAAACTCTGTATTACGCTGGGAAATAGTAATCCAGGAATAAGAATAAGTGACCATGATATTGATACAAACTTTAACTTTAAGGAGGTAAAAACTTTCTTCTGTTTCAAGGCAAGTTTCTCCCATATGTGTTTATGGGATGCAGTCTGGAAAGATATTAAAAAAAACATAAAATTGTTTTTTATATTAATAGTCTTGACAGATCTGCTAGAAGCTTAAAATAACTTTATAGAGATTCTAAGTACACAGCTATAATTACTTTTTAAAGCTTAAACTATTTTTAAAGCTGTCATAATTTGAGTAATTCTGAAACAAAACAGCAAAGCTTAATGCAAAGGTGAATTATGTTGAACTCGGTTTAGCATCTACGCAGTTCTTACATGCAGCTACGTAATAGTCAAGGGTTTAGAAGGACTCTGTTTTTACTGGATCTAGCATTATTTTATTTTTCCATAAATTCTAAACAGGTGTAAAAGTAGCAAAAACATTGTCAATGAGTAGAACATTGAGTTTATTAGAACATTTGAATACCCCATAGAGAATAAAGTGTTCATAATTGTAGGCATTTTCATATCTGCTCATAATGTTTTAGTTAATTCAACATGATGGTATTTTTGAGGTAAATGTACTCATCACATTGATGGATTAAAAATTCACCATGCCATTTAGATTCAGAAAGATGAGGGGAAATTTTGAATTAGAGTTTCCTCAGAAGATTAAGAAGCCATTGAGCCATTTGGATTCTGAAGGATGAAAAGTTGTGAATTCTTCTAAATTGATTTCATTTACATTTTAATGAAGATCTTCAAAGGCAATAACAACATATCTAACATCGATCTTTTTCGGCTTGTGAAAGAAATAGGTGTTTATTGAAGAAAATGTGTATAAGACAGAAAAGTAATAAGAAGAAAATAAGACGATTTATTTACCCTTTTCATAAATTTGTTTTGAACATGAACAATGCGTGTAGGTGCCATAGGTGTAGGTGCTGTAAATGTAGATTTAAGCACGGCAGGAGGAAGTCCTTGTGTCTCAGGCACGTGAACTAACAATTAGAATAAAGTGTGCAATAGCAGTTTGACGGCCAGAGTGCGGGGCACCATGGTGATATGACAGGAGCACCGGGTACGGTGGAACCTACTCCTGGGATAGTCATGAAATCTCAGTGGACTCCTGAGGGATGACTATGTATCCTGTAAGTGGGAAAAGAGGCTGGAGTTGAGTGTTTCAACTAGAGGGGACAGAACACTTAAAAACCTTGATCAGAAAGATCATGATGAAATTTGGGATGCCCAACTGATCAGAATGAATATTTTTGACATCCTTGCCTATATTATTCCTCTTTGAAAAGATATCTTGACTATGTATGGTGCCAGTTGGGTACTGGAAATATTGGGGGAGCACTTTGTAAAATATACGGTTGTCTAACCACTATGCTGTGCACCTGAATCTAATACAAAATAATATTGAATGGGAACTGTAATTGAAAAAATTAAAAACAGATGTGCTGAAATATGTTTTAACACACTTTGAATCATATAGATCTTTTACCCACTTTATTCACTTAGTCATAAATTGTATCTATGGCCCACATCATTGCAATTCTTCTGTATAACGTTTAATGGCAGCAACGTTATTATGTAATTAACATCATAATCAACCAGTCCCCTTTCATTGGGTATATTATGCCCAATTTTTCTCTATTAAGAAAAGAGAGCATTGTAATAGATATTTTATACATATCTCTATTTCCTTAGTATTAGATGTACTGTATATTTCAGATAACAGTATCACTCCTAATTAAACACCAACAGAAATTAGTGTTGTTTAAGGCTCCTTAGTAAGAAGCATTTATTGAAAACCTCACACGTGGAACATAGACCAGTTGTCCTCAGCGGCTATGAACTGACTTGGTGCCATACGCTAAAAGCCTAGTATTTAAATATTATGGCCATTCCCTTAGCAATTCCTGCTCCATGGTTCAGCAGTTTCTATCTGCATCCTTTAAAAATTCCTCGAGTTGGACTTCAGGGAAAGCTTGAAGTAGTTTTCGTCTCTGATTACATTTTCTCAAAATAAGGATTTCAGCAACATTTGCAAAATGCAAGAGTCTTGACTCCACAACACATTCCTGCAGCTTTACTCCAATACCACACATTGGCAGTCACCTCTGCAGCCGGAGACACGGGGCGGTTTGGAACTTAAAATGGTTCATTGCAACAGCCTGAACTGGCCATTGCTTAAAGCGCTGTCACAAAAGAAAGTACATAAGCAAACAAAGAAGTTGGCTATGACCCTGCATGCCTCGGATTTTTTTAAAGAGACCAAGAAAAGAGCAAAAGCACTGAACCCAGCACTGGCCTTCCAGCCTCCCCAGATTGTAAATGCCTTGAGGTCAGGGAGCAGGATCTGACACCTCCGTGTCCCTCTACTGCCTGTCACAGTACTAGCAAATGGCACTTAGCACAATCAGATTAAATGAATGAGTGAGCGAATAGGTGAGAGGAAGCAAGGAAGGGAGGGAGGGGGAGAGAGGGAGGGAGAAAGAAAAAGGGAAGGGAAGGGAAGGGAAGGGAAGGGAAGGGAAGGGAAGGGAAGGGAAGGGAAGGGAAGAATTAAGCTTGAGGCTTTTAGAAGAATCAGATGTGGTTTACAACAACGTGGATATAGTTCTTGTATGTCCTAAGGCTGCCCACCTGAGAGGGAATATTCCCATAGGAACAGAGGGGGTGACACAACTCAACAGGTACCTCTACCCCTTTGCTCAGGGCCATGTGTGTACAATTTAGTTTTTACTCTCTTAAATACATCTTCACGGAATGAGCGTTGACTAAATACAAGAACTGTCTGCCCATTTTTTTCCTTTTTGTGTATGTTTTTAAGGGTTGTTTCTCAGTGTTATTGCAGCCAAGTCTCATACCTTGAGAAAAGATAGAGCGTCCTATTTTTCCTTCCTTGAAACAGGCTTAGTACCAGGCTACAAAGTAGTGATATCCCAAATATTAACAATTTCCTCAAAATGGAAGTACTATTGAAATCCTGTACTGTAAAGGTCACTGTCTATTACAGCAAACTTGAATGAGGAGCATCAGGTACTTCCTTGAAAAAGAATTAATGAAAGCCGTGGAAACAAAAGTGAATGAAGAAGATATCATAGACTTAAAGGAGGCTTGGAATAAAGATTTGGTGATAGACATTTTACAAACCAAGGCAGTGTGGGAGGGCTTCGATTTCTATTTTTAAATGTGAGCAGATGGGCTGAACGTTCTTGTAGAAAGGGGATATGTGTGTCTATATAGTGAAAATGTAGTTCATAAAGGCTGTTCCTTTGCAGGTGGGAATAATATGAGCTTACTCACTTTGCAATGATGAGAGAGCTAAAAATCAGATCCCCAAAATGTTTCACATATGGTGACCCAGTTCTTATTTTCTTATTAGTTGTCAGGAGAGTTGTTCTTTCTTTACATTTAACACTTTGAGTGAAATGTAGTATTTTCAGAAGAAATTCAATAAACATTAGACACATCATAACAGAACTCTTATCTGTTGTGTGGCTTTTCCAATCCCGGATGTCATGGGAGTTAAGGATGGGGTGGCAAGTGAGGACTCACGTCCTGCTTACAGATTTACTTTGACAGGCAGAACTACCATGGCTTAAGAAAGGGCAATTGACAACCATGTTTGAAATATAGTTACACACACACACACACACACACACACACACACACACACACACGTTGTTGTTGTTGTTGTTTCCCCCTGAAAGACAGTAGAGGGTTAGAAAGAATGCAGAGTCTGGAGCCAGAATGTTTCAGTTCAAATCCTGGCTCTGCTACTTCCTAGCTGTGTGACCTTGAGCAAATCACTTAACATTCCTGTCCTTCAATTCCCTCACTAGTAAAATGGAGGGAATAGGAAGGAGAATAAGAGTACCTATTGGCAGGGATGTTTGAGAGGATTAAATTAGTGAATATATACAAATTGTTTCCAGCAGTGCCTGACATACTGTAATTGCTATATAAATATAGTGACTGCCTTTATTATTATTACTTATTATTATTCTGATATAACACAGGTACCTGGAGTCTGAATTTCAGGCCAACTTACTAAACAATATTTTTGTTGACCCTCTTTCAAATATCCCTCCCCTCCGCCCCAGCCCCAATAACCACTCCCGCCGCACCTGGCTGTCAGCCTGTACCTTTTTGTGCAGCCAGGTGTTTACTCACATTAACTGTCATAAAAAAATGACTTTTTAAAAACTGCAACATTCTTTTAGGGCTTCACCTAATAATCCCATATTAACACTTTCAGATTTATTAGATAAATTCATGTTTATTCAGCCTATAAACTACAATTCAGCTCAGGTATCTGCTATTTACCAGTACAGTGCATGTCACCATACAATTAGAAAGATGAATCGAAGAGTAGTTTTTAGAGACATTAAAACCCATTGGGATTCAAACATTCACATATATGATAGGTTATTTTTTAAACTTCAGTCATTTCACTCATATCCCCTTCATCTTAATCTACCTCCATTTAAGATAAGTAATTTTTAAGTGAGTTCCTCTATGTCATAAAGAAAACTTTTCTCTTCTTTTCTTCCCTCTCCCAGCTTTTTTCAAAGTACATTCCAGCTTCTTCTGGCATTGCCAGAATGCACACAGTATTCCAGGTAGAGCTGGCAGGAGCAAGTTTCCACTTTGTTACCAAAACCATTTCTGAGAATGTTGCTCCTGGAACTGAACACAATAGCAGAGTGAGCCAAACATTTAGCAAACCACGCACAGTGGCTCTCAGAACCATTTGTTCATTAAAGCATAATAATTCTTTTCTTGTTCTAAGAACAGCAATATGGGCATAGTTCGAAGTAGGACAATATAAAATAGAATAAAGAAAGGAAAAGCCATTTATAGTCTTAACACGGAAAATAACATATTTTGATATTTTTCATTCATTTCTCTCCCCACCCTTTTTCACTTACCAGATATGGCATTAAACTTGTTCTTCTCTGCTTTCGAACATAATGTTATTAAAATGTGGGCACTTTCCCATGTCGCTAAGTAATCTTAAAGGATCCCTCTGATGGACTGAATTATTATGATTTATTTATGATTTACTTAATCAGTCTCTTTTTACAAGCAGAGGTCATAGTATTCAAATAATGCACTGACCTGGTTTCTCCTCAGCACCTTTATAAAACATTTCTCTTTAGTTTGAGTCATGCAGTACTTTCTTATTTCGTCTTTTCTAATCAGTCTTCCATCTAAAACATTTGAGAATTATGGAAAATGTACAAGAGTTAGGGTCAGCTATTCTCATACTAGTTTGTGGTATTCAGCACGTCAACCACCCCGGAGTTACCTTGAGCTCTCTTGTCCTAAAATGGGGTAACATTTCTTTATTTTATTACAACACAGTTTCTGTACAGATGAAATGAGATGGTGCACAAGAAATTGTTCTACAAATTATAAAACCAGGGCTTCTTCTCGCTCTGTGCTTGACTTTTCTAACCCAAAAGCAACATTGATTTTTTTTCTAGCAGAGAAAGGCTGCATAAAGGTGCTTGAAAAAAAGCATTATTCAACCACCTGAACTCTCAAAGGATTAGTTAATGTTTAACCTCAACTCACCCCTTTCTCACATTGACCTGATTTATGACTATTTAAAACTAAGGTTACTTGGATGGTGAAAGTACAATTCTCAAATGTCCATTATGAAGAGCAAACACCAATTACTTTTCTTATCCTTATTGTAAACTATAACTTTACAGTAATAACATTAATATTAACATAATAATTACAATGTATTAAGTACCTACAAAGTGACAGCTAGGTACTTCATATATCAATTTAAATCTTCTCAACAACCCGACAAATTACACATTAGGGAGCAATGTCTATCATTAGGTCAAAATCACTTAGAAAAGAGATCCAGAGTAGACCTTAAATGTTACCGGTCTTAATTAGAAAATAACTAGGCTCAAGAGAAGACACCAAAGGCAAACCTAATGGCTAATGGAGCTAAACAAAAGAAAAAAGAAAAACAAAGACTCCAGCGTGGGCGCCCTCTAGTGGGAGATAGAGAATAAGAGAATTCCCACACACTTCCCATTGCACTGTGGGTACTGGCTCAGTGAAATGTCCTTCATTCCAAACCTGACAGCAATAGGACTATTCCAATGTCTTCATCACTTTTTCTTAATTATTTTGTTTTCACACTTTATTAAGGTGTAGTTGAAATTGAAATGGTACAGAATTAATAAAGTGTACAGTTTGGTAAGTTTTGACATGAAATCATTGTCACAATAAAATCAATGTATGTAACACTCACGTCCTTCCATCTCTCTTTGAACTCCTTCTTCCCCTCTTTGCCTCCTCCCTATTCCTAGTTCCTCACTATCTGCTGTCATTACTAGTTTGCTTTTTTAAAGAATTTTATGTAAATGGAATCATACAGTAAGTACTCTTTATTTTTGACTAGTTTATTTCCTTCAGTGTAATTATTTTGAGATTATACACATAATGTATATATCGATAATTCACCCCTTTTATCACTTCGTAGCATTCCATTGTGTGGCTATACCACAGTATGTTTATCTTGTCCATTTATCTGTCAATAGATGTGTAAGTTATCTGATGTTGCGAAATGGACCACCACAAAATGGATTATCACAAAACTTAGTCCTTAAAACAAGCATTCATTTTCCCGCAGGTTTTGTGGGCCAGACATATGGGAGTGGTTGAGCAGGACAGCTTTGGCTCAGGGACCCTTGTGAAATTGCTGTCAACATATCGGCTGAGTCTGCAGCTGTTTGAAGCCTTTACTGGGGCTGGAGGATTCACTTCCAAACCGGCTTTTTCATCTTCTGTTCCAAGTACTGTGCCTTGCACTACTATGTATGTGTATTCATAGACTATAAGTGAATGTGGGTTGCTAGAGCAGGTTATACTCTAAGGATGATAAACATCCTTAAATTTCAGGCTAAGTAATTTAAACATTTGTCCCTTTCCTTCCTCCTTCTCTCACATCGAGCTATGGAGAATTGGAGCAGGGGTTAAATTGGGGGATGTGCTGATGGCCTCTGTTACAAGAGTATGGTTTCAATACCAGGAGGTGGCTCATGTTTTAGTGAAATCACCACCATCAAAATGGGCAGTACTTGTCAGAGAAGTTCAGAGTTTTATTTTCTTGGTCTTATCCTTTAAGCAAAAGTGTCTGTGGAAAAGAGTCAGAATCATAGATTCTGTTTTAGGAGAAGTCAGTAAAATTATAAATTGCAGAGAAATCACCAAAATGTAAGAGTCCCGTATATCTAAATCCCATGTGTGACTCCTTCTCAAAACAGAATGATGGAGTCACTAGCTTTATGGCTCACTGGTAGTGTTTAATCTGGATGGATTGATAGTTCCCTCACTCCTATAATCCTCCATTAGGGTGCGGCCGGGCAGCAACCCTAAATGTAGGTGCACCTTAGGCTGAAGAGGCTGGGAAAGGAGAGAAGTGAGTTAAACTTGTCATCGCACTTTTGTTCCTAACTCAAACGAGAACTAAGTGACATTTACTAAATATATAAGAGGCAGGACATAATCTGATAGCAATTCGACGATACCAATCTTTTTAAATTCAGACTTTTTCAAACGCCTTCTTGCCCTGTTTATGTTGTATATCTTTTACAAATCACAATTTATTAAGTGTTATTTTCTCACATGTGTATTATAAAAGGAGTAGGTATTGTATTAAAAAGCAAGGTTCTCCAGAGAAACAGAGCCAATAAAATATATATAAATGAATATGTATAAAGTGTATGTGTGAGTGTGTGTGTGTGTGTGTGTGTGTGTGTATATATATATATAGAGAGAGAGAGAGAGAGAGAGAATGAGACTTACTAAGTGCAATTGGCTCATGTGATTATTGAGGCAGGTATGTCCAAATCCACAGGGCCGATGTCCCAGTTCAAGTCCAAAGGTTGGTTGGTACCTGCTCTAGCACAAGAAAGAGCTGATGTTTCAATTTTAAGGATGATAGAGAAATTCTCTCTTACTCAGGGGCGAGTGAGCCTTTTTTTCTCTTCAGGCCTTCGACTACTGATTAGATATGGCTCACCCACATCATGGAGGGCAATCAGTTTAAAGGTTAGTCACTCTGTCAATTTGAATGTTAATCTTATCCAAAAATATCCTCACAGAATCACTCAGAATAATGTTTAAACAATTATCTGGGCACTCTGTGGCCCTGTCAAGTTGACACATAAAATTAACCATCACAAGTGTATCAACTATGCTTTTTTTTGGTTTTATTTTAAGTGTCATGGGGCACTACCCCCTCCCCTCATTTGCAAATAGCTGTTTAAGACCAATTCAGGGGTATGTTCATGAACATTTGAGAGCAAGAACTTCCGCCATAGAGAAGGGACCATCTTTCCCCAAAATACCTTTATATCTCTGACCACCAAATATAGAACAGGACTCTCTAGCATAGACCTTTGTTTTATCACTTCAGACTTTGGATGGTCCAAGTATCAAAAACAACTCTTTTAAATGATATTCCTTTGCCCTGGCCAGTTGGTTAGAGTGTTGTCCCGATGGGCCCTGAGAGAGACCCTAGGAGCACAGATGGCTTCTAGCTGGAGGAGCTCAGGGAGGCGTGGGCACTGGGCAACGGGGACTGGCCGAACAACGAGATTGCTACTCGGGCTGGCCTGGGGTGGAAGAAGCAGCTACTTGCATTGCTTTAGTGGTGAACAAACTCAAAACAAGGGGCAGAGTCAGAGGCAGAATATGTGACAGATTTCTTTTACTAAGGCCCCCCAAATTCTATTAAGTTGTCTGTCCTCTAGTAAGATAGATACTGGAAACTTGTGCCTTTCTTCGCTGCCAGGGCGTCCTGGACCCCGGCCCGCTGATGCCGTCCTGCTCGCGTGCACGGCGCTCCGCTCTGGCAGCGGTCCCCGAGCTGCAATGAGTCAGTTTTGCGCTGAACCTCGGCATAATGGAAAAAGGTGCTATTTTGGGATAACAAGCATATGATCAGCTCTTTTTTGGGCAGACTTCACAGGCCGCTATGTTTGAGAAAGAGTGACTTTCCAGAATGCCTCCCGTTCTGCTAGAACACAGAAAACAATCTCATGAAGTCGTTGTTACCTCTCCAGCTGAAAGGGTTTCACATTTGACATTGACAGCCCATTGTGTTAACAACAGGGATGGTTTCAGAACATTTTAAAGGAAGATGTTTATGTGTGGTGAATGAGCTACATTGCTTTTTTTTCAATGGTAGAAATAAAAGTGGAGAGTAATTTGGAAGGTGTGGAGAAGCTGTGAAGCATCGGAAGGTTAATGGAATCATGTAGCCCTAACTGCATAGAACTCCCATCTGCTCCCCTTCCCTTTCTAGGGCCTTGTCTTTTGCTTCCCTTGCCTGCCGCCCATGTGGGCCAGAAAGCGAGCTTCCAGACTAGGAGAGTTGTCAAGGAAGGGTGTACTGGCACTGCAACCAGTTTCACTTTCTTTTCCTTATAAATTTCATTACCATTATTAGTTACAGGAAGCATATATTCTTTCGGTAATGTCAAAACTAATATTTTTTAAGAGGATAATTAAAAAAAAAAAAGGTGTCTTGATTTCAAGGACTGTGAAGTTTGGGGACCTGCATCGTACTCAATCTCAGCAATGTGAGTGCGCCCTGGCTATTGTAGCTCAGTGGGCTGAGCCTCCACCTGCGAACCAAAGGATCACCGGTTCAATTCCCCAGTCAGGGCACATGCCCGAGTTGGGGGCCAGGTCCCCAGTAGGGGGCGCGCAAGGAGGCAACCACACAGTGATGTTTCTCTCCCTCTTTTTCTCCCTCCCTTCCCCTCTCTCTAAGAATAAAATAAATAAAACCTTTAAACAATATAAATACTATGAATACAGTTTCTGCTTCACGAATTTAGCTAATCATACTTGGGAAAATCTTTTGGACTCAGTCTGAATTAGACTGAGAAATCTAAGGTAACTATAATGAAGGCCCTACCTTCAGAGACATTTTAAACCTCTGTATTTCACAGAGGCTACTCCATTCTTCACTGTCTTCTCTTTTCTCTCTCCTGTCAATTTCACCAATCATATGATTAAGACATCACTTTTGCATGTTTTTCCCCACGTACTTATCTGTAATAAAGCTTGTTTTGATAAGTTTAACATACATGTGCTGAAATGTCTGCTGGAGCTGTCTACTTGGATTTCCACAGGCTACTGGAATGCAACAAGCTCACATTTCAACCACCTATGCCCCTCCCCCCAGTGAAAATGAAAGCAAATGAGCACAATCAACCTAATGACTGCCTGACATGCTGCCTTGGTAAATGGCACCTCACACTCCTAGTTGCCCAAGACAGGGCGCTGCTCCTCATGTTCTGTCCCTCCTTCCTTTGTCATCATCCCTTATATTCACTCACTCTTTAAAACCCATGCACTCCGATTCTTAGTTACCTTCGTGTCTGCTGCCTCCTCATGACCCTCAGTCTATGCACTGCTCCCGTTAGGGCCTCATCATTTGCCTTCTGGAAACTTTCGGAGTTATGCTGGCCTCGCATCCTCAGCCTTATCCCTCCTCAGTCATTGTTTCATGCACATCTTTCTAAAATCCAAGTGTGATTTATATTCTCCCTCCTACAACCTTCCAATAACTTCCTTTTTCCTATGGGATAAAGTCCAAACTCATTTGCATGACATACACATTTCTCAATAAAGTAAAGTATGGGTTCAGGAGTCTGACAGACCTGAGTTCAGATCCTGATTCTGCAACTTACCAGCCATGTGACCTTGAGTACCCTCTCTGTGTCTTGTTATCACCATCCGAAGTGAAAATGATAATGGTAGCTAACTACCTATGCTAAGCCTTACCTCTGTTCCGCAATGCCTGCTTCTCCTCTAATTCTGGATATTACATTTCTCTCTCCCTTCAAGTTAGCTGTGCCCAAATGACCTGCTTAAAAATGTAAGCAGACATGGAATGTGACTTCTGTGTGGAGGTATTCAGTTACTGGACTTCTCAGCCCACTTTTTTTTTTTTTAATGAATGTGAAAACACATGTTGATATGAAGATGCTGTAAGAACTAGGTAGAACGGATGATGAGTCAACACTTAGAAGACAGGTACCTGGGAGAATGACCTAATGCCCCCAGATTATGTGTGGGTGACAAACAAGCATTCATCACATCAAGCAGCTGAGAGCTGGGAGCTGTGTGTCACCTCAGTCTAGCTTAGCCAAAACTGACATCCTTCCTGTGTTGTGAGAATTAGAGACTCCATGAAGGCACTTGGCGTGAACACAAAGAAGTATTCAGGGAATGTTAGGAGTAGTTGTGGTTATCTTTCCAGACAATATTTTTTTTCCTGGTTTCCTTTGATATACTTTGCTCCGAACGCACCTACCCACTCAAATGCCAAGTCACGTCTCGGCATTTTCAGATGACTTGATTACTCTGCATGTGCTGTTTTCTATGATCTTGGTTAGATGATACAATTTATTCAACCCTCAAGAACCAGTAGAAGTGTGTCTCCTGTGGAGACTTCCCTTACACCTAAGTCCACCCACATCTCAGAGCTGACCCCCTGTGCTTCTGTGCTCATGTACAGAGAGGACCTGTCCTTAGCACTTCCGCCCTGGACCACAGTCGTCTGGTGATGTGTCTGTCTCTCCTGCTGGGTGGTGGGGTCCCCAACAGAAGGGTGCTGCCTTGCTCATCTCCACAGTCTCAGAACTGCAAACACTGTCTGCCACAAAGTAGATATTTAATAAATTGTGGAAATAAACAAATGTAAACATCTGAAGAGGGAGATTAACTAAAGAGGGAGATAAGACCAATCCACTATAACTTGACAAGTGACTGCCCTCGTTTCTGTTCCTGAAGCCTCCTCTGTTCATTTCCTCTCGGACTCAGCAGGCTTTCGGTTTTGTGACCATTGGCTGGTCTAGCTTTCTTATCTGACAGATGAGGAGGCAGAGCTCAAGGAGAGAATGGAAGTGGCACAGCAAGACAGTGTCAGACTCTGGAACAGAAATCAGATGTAAGTGCTCTGTAACAACTAAACAACATGGGGGCGGGGGTGGGGTGGAGTTTGTGAGCTCCCCACAGCAGGTGCAAGTAAAGTAATGAGAGCATTGTAGTGGGGTGAATGGTGGCCCCTAAAAAGGTATGTCTAAATCCCAACTCTTGGTACCTGAGAATGTGGCTTTATTTGGACAAAGGGTCTTTGCAGGTATAATTGTCAAGATGAGGTTATCCTAGATTATCCATGTAGGCCTTAATCCAATGACAAGTGTCCTTATAAGGAACACAGAGAGGGGAGGACGATGTGAAGATGGACGCAGAGATAGGAGGCTCAGAGCTACCAGAAGCTGAAGAGACAAGGGAGGATTCTCCCCTAAGAGTCTCTGGAGGGAGCACAGCCCTGAAGACACCTTGATCTGGGACTTGCAGCCTCTAGAACTAATGTTTTAAGCACCAAGTTTGTGGTCGTTTTTTATAGCAGTCCTAAGAAACTAATCTGAGTGTCATTTGGAAGATAATATGGGTTTTTTTTTCCCCTCTCGGGCTTACTTTTTTCGGGCTTTACTTTCTATAATTGTCTTAGAAAAAATATTTTAATCTTGGTGATAATAAAAGTGATTTTTCTTTTCTTCTTTTTTTACTTTGTTTTTTCTATTATGGTGAGGAATTTCTTACAGCTCTCGGTCCCTTAAAGTATTATCAGTGTTATCAAAAATCTTAGGATTTTTCCCTCTGAAGTTGAAGGTACAGTATCCACGTTTATGTACTCTTTCCCATGAAGCACATCTTACTGGAAACAATGACAAAATTTCGACCTTTGCCTTAACTTTGAGCCTCTCAGGCACTTCTGGTACCTGCAGTAAAGCTGCTTTTTGTTCTCCACAAAAGTCAAGATCCTCCTGGACTTTACATAGGGATGATGATGATAAGCTGAAAGGTAGTATTTGTGGTTTTGGAAACTGTGAGTTACTTTGTGGAGATGACAATTCAATAGCTGGCGTAGATTACCGTGTATGAAATACATACAAAATACATGGAAATCTGAGAATGTTTACTACAAGGCGCCCTCCAAGACCGCTGCTCAAGCTGCTTTTATGCTATACTTTGCTGCCATCTTGTGGTATTTCTGGTAATTGTTAGTGATGATTTTTATGAATACACTTGGAGATTTCGTTTAAAAAAATGATTTTTTTTCTTTTAAAACAAAGATGGGAAATATAACTCTGAAAATGTCCAATATCTTTCTGTGTTATTATTTTAAAGAAGCTAGGAGGCTTGGTTTGGAAATATTTGAAAAATCATGGCTGATAAATCTAGAGATTAAAAGACTCAGGCTGGTCAGAAAGACAGTGTTGGGGACTTTAGATCTGTGAAAGACCTTGACCCATTCAGGGGGCAACCACCAAATACTCTTGTTGGAATTTCAACATTTCCTGCATATAAAGTAATAGTTCAAATATTCCTGGGCTCCCGACGGCCAGTGGTCCCAAGTCTTATTAGCTTCTTTTCTCTAGCATCTTTTTCATTTATTTCATAATCTCCAGCTTAATGATTATCATGTATTCCTGATAAACCATTTCAATACCTAGTCTCCTGATCTCCATAACCTCTCATCTTCCATTCATCTTGCACACAATGCTAGATATTTGTCATGAAGCACCAGGGACACTGTACAGAATAGTGACTAAGTGTAACATCTGGAGCCAGACTACTGGGATTTGAATCTAACCTCCATCAGTTCAGTTCTACCTGCACAATCTGGAGCAACTTCCCTTAAGCACTGTATATATCAGTTTCTTTATCTGTATAATGATGATAGTATTGGTAACCACTTCATATGTTTGTGATAAAGATTAAGTGAGCTAATCCATATCAAAGCACATAGTATTTAGTGTTCAATTAATATTTGCTATTATTTTTCCCTAATACAGTGTGAATTCCTTAAACACAAGACTTTCTTGGATTTGCCTTTGCATCTTCAAATTTACATACCACTTTTACACTGTAGTCATTTGACAACATTTTTATTAGATAGTAGGTAAAGAATCACTATTATTATTATTATTGTTATTATATTGTATTTTCTACATTACCATTTATCCCCCTTATACCACTGTCCCCACTGCAATCACCACACTGTTGGCCATGTCCGTAAGTCTTTTTTCCTTTTTGCTCAATCCCCCCACTGCCTTACCCCACCCTTCCAACTTACAATCATCCTGCTTTCTCTTTCTGAGTCTGTCTCTATTTTGTTTGGTAGTTCAGGTTGTTCATTGGATTCCACATATGACTGAAATCATATGGTATATGTCTTTCTCTGACTCGTTTATTTCACTTAGCCTAACGTTCTCCAGGTCCATCCATGCTGTCGCAAAGGGTAAAATATCTACTTTTTATGGTCAAGTAGCATTCCATTGTGTATATGTATCATAGTTGTTTTATCCACTCATCTACTGATGGACATTTGGGTATTTGATTACAAATCTTGTCCACCGTAAATAGTGCAGTAGTGAACTTAAGAGTGCTTATATTCTTTTGAATTAGTGTTTTGGGTTTCTTCAGAAAAATTCCCAGAAGTAGAATCACTGGGTTATAAGGCAGTTCCATTTTTTAATTTTTTGAGGTATCTCCATATTGGAGCAGTGGTTGCACCGATCTGTATTCCCACCAACAGTGCAAAAGTGTTCCCCTTTCTCCACAGCCTCACCAGCACCTGTCATTTGCCACTCTGACCAGTGTGAGGTGGTATCTCACTGTGGTTCTGATTTTTCTGATGATTAGTGACGTTGAGCACCTTTTCATATGTCTGTTGGTCACGAACATATCCTCTTGAGAGGAGTGTCTATTTAGGTCCTTTGTCCATTTTTTATCAGATGTATTGGTGAACATGTGTTTCCATTCAATGGGTTGTCTTTTTATTTTGTTGGTGGTTTCCTTTGCTGTGCAAAAACTTTGTATTTTGAGGCAGTCCCATTTGTTTATTTTTACTTTTGTTTCCCTGGCCTGAGGCGATATATCCAAAAAAATATATATTGTTACAAGTAATGTCAAAGATTTTTCTGCCTGTTTTCTTCTAGGGTTTTTATGGTTTTGGATCTAACATTTAAGTCTTTAATCCATTTAGAATCTACTCTTGTGTATGGCATAAGAAAGTGGTTTAGTTTCATTTTTCTCCATGTATGTTACCAATTTTCCCAACACCATTTATTGAATAAATTATCTTTAGCCCATCGTATGTGCCTGCTTCCTCTGTTGAATATTAATTGACTATAAAAACATGGGTTTATTCCTGAGCTCTCTACTCTGTTCCATTGGTCTCTGTGTCTTATTCTATGCCAGTACCATGCTGTTTTGATGTCTACGACCTTATAGTATAGTTTGATGTTAGGTAGCATGATTCCTTCTACTTTGTTCTTCTTTTTCAGGTTTACTGTTGCTATTTGGGGCTTTTTGTGGTTCCATAAAAATTTTTGAAATATTTGTTCTAGTTTTGTGAAATACGTCATTGATATCTTGATAGGAATTGCATTGAATCTATTGATTACTTTGGGTAGCAGGGACATTTTAATGATATTAAGTCTTCCTATCCATGGACAAGATATGTGCTTCTACGTATTTGTTTCTTCTTTAATTTCTTCAGTGTCTTATAATTTTTCATATACAGGTCTTTTATATCCTTGGTTAGATTTAGTCCTGGGTATTTTATTCTTTTTGAAGCAATTGTAAATAGGATTGCTTTCTTAATTTCCCTTTCTGATAGTTCATTATTGGCAAAAAAATGCAACTGATTTCTGGCTATTAATTTTGTATCCTACTACTTTACTGAATTTGTCTATCAGTTCTAATGGTTTTTTGGTGGGATCTTGAGGGTTCTCTATGTATAGTATCATGTCATCTGAAATAATGATGGTTTTACTTCTTCCTTTCCAATTTGGATGCCTTTTATCTCTTCTTCTTGCCTGGTTGCTATGGCTAGGACTTCCAGTATAATGTCCAATAAGCAAGGTGAAAGTGGACATCCCTATCTTGTTCTCGATCGTAAGGGGAATGCTTGTAGTGTTTGTCCTTTCAGTATGATGCTGGCAGTGGGTTTGTCACATGGCCTTTATAATGTTTAGATATGTTCCCTCTGTTCTCATTTACTGAGAGTTTTTTATCATAAATGGGTGCTGGATTTTATCAAATGCTTTTTCTGCATCTACTGATATGATCATGTGGTTTTTATCCTTCATTTTGTTTATGCGGTGAATCACTTTTATTGATTTGTAAATGTTGTACCAACCTTGCATTCCTGAAATAAATCCCACTTGATCATGGTGTATGATCTTTTTGATGCATTGCTGTATTTGGTTTGCTAGTATTTTGTTGAGGATTTTAACATCTATGTCATTGCAGTGTCTTTAGTTTTGGAATTAGGATAATGCTGGCCTTTTAAAGTGAGTTTGGGAGCCTTCCCTCCTTTCAAATTTTTTGAAATAGTTTGAGAAGGAGAGGTGTTAGTTCTTCTCAAATTTGGTAAAATTCACCTGTGAAGTCATCTGGGCTTTTGTTTCTAGGAAGTTTTTTTAATTACTGCTTCAGTTTCGCTAGGCATAATGTAATCGGTCTATTCAGGTTCTCTGATTCTTCCTGATTTAGCTTTGGAAGATTGTATCTTTCTAGGAATTTATCCATTTTGTCCAGATTATCCCATTTGTTTGCATTTAATTGTTCATAATATTTTCTTACAATCCTTGGTATTTCTTTGGTGTTTGTTGTTGTTTCTCCTCTTTGATTTCTGATTTAATTTCTTTGGGTCTTCCCTCTTTTATTTTGATGAATCTGCTTAAAGGTTTGTCGGTCTTGTTTATTTTTTCAAAGAATCAGCTCTTGGATTCATTGATCTTTTGTACAGAACATTAAGAACATTAAGGTGACCTAGACGTTGTGTCTCTCCCAAGTGTTCTTTAAGGGGAATTTCATCTATATTATACATCTTACTGCACATAATGTCTCTCTTATTCTTTCATTCAAAGTTTATTCAAAGCTACACATGATCATGTACTACACAAAAATGATGCCAGGTGTCGAGAATATTAAATATGTTAAATATATTTAAAAGTAGCTATAATATAACCTAAGAATCATTTTACCTTTTGAGATGGAAACTAAAGTGGATGGAATTTTTATTCCTCATTCCTCGTCTTCTTTCTGATGTTTTCTGGGGAAGCTGTATGTCTCCTAGGCATCTCAAACTCAGAATGTGGGCAAATTTTGTTGAAGATTTAGGGGATGGGAAAGCCTTATGTTCATATGTTACTTTCGCCAGCCCACCACATGGAATTTCTCAGTGACCTCACTTCTCCTTGGGGTTTAGTTGAACACTGCGTGATGTCAGTACTCTGCTGTGACCTAAATGTTTGTCCCCCCAAAAGTCTTACATTGAGAACCCAAAGCCCAAGGTGATGAGGAGGTAATTAGTTAAGAAGAGCACAGCCCTCGTAAGTGGGATTAGTGACTTTATAAAAGAGAGCCCAGAGAGACCCCTCGCCCTTTCTGTGAGGACCCAGTAAGAACGACCAACTATGAGCCAGAAAGTGGGCCTGCACCAGAGCTTGACCGTGCTGACATCCTGATCTTGGACTTCCCAGTCTCCAGAACTTTGAGAAATAAATTTCTGGTTTTTTATAAACTGCTTAGTCTGTGGTATTTTGCTACAGCAGTCTGAGTTGACCAAGACAGGACTCCATTCTTTCTTTTTCCAGTTCCTCTCCCCTCCTTCTTGGTTGCCTTTGAAGCTATAATCCTAACCAAAAAAAGTTGTTGTCTTATGAAAACTTTTCTTCCGATTAAACTAACTGTTATATGAAGCTATAATCCTAACCGAAAAAAGTTGTTGTCTTAAGAAAACTTTTCTTCCGATTAAACTAACTGTTATATCTTATTCTGATATACAGAAAATTTGAACTTTGAAAAATGTAGGCACACTAAGTGATAATCTTTTATTATTAATAATAAATGTGCCTATCTTGTTATATATTGTTCTTAAGCTTGAGATGAATTCGTTAATACTGATAAAATTCTATGATGTAGGTATTCTTGTCATCCTTCTTTTCTCAGAAAAGAAGCCTGAAGCTTAGAATCCTTAGATTAGGATTCTAATCCAGGCAGTTTGGATCCAAAGTCCATGCTTTAACAATTAAGGCACAGTAGGTATCACTGTATCTATTGATAAACTACCTATCACTACAGTTATGTATTGATACTATCAGAGTTAATATTGAGCAATTATGTAGTTTCTCTACCTGTTGCAAGACACTAATGATATATACTTACTAATAAAGTACCATCCCCAACCTTTATTTGGATTAAATTGTGTTCACACATTTAAATTTGCCAATTCCTATCAAGATGCCATACTCTGCCTGCTTTCATTTATATGTAGAATCTAAAAAACAAAACAAAACAAAACAAGCAACCCCCCCACCAAAAAAACCAAAAAAACAACAGACTCATTGAAAACAGAGGCCAAAGCGATGGTTTCCAGAAGGGAGGGGTTGGGGGATGGGTGAAAAGGTGAAGGGGATATAGTCGGTGACATTGCGATGAGTTTACCTGGTGAGCAGTGATTACTAAAATTAGTGGGGTGATCAGGCTGTAAGGTATAAAAATGTTGAACCATCATGTTATGCAGCTGAAACTAATATAACCGATGTAAGATTATGTACAAACTATACTTAAATTAAAAAAAAAAACTGTGTTAAAAAAAGATGTCATCCTCAAACATTACCGTTTTTCCTTTTGGAGTTTAGCTTGATTTTTACCCCTTAGGAAGTGACAATAAATGAAATTAACCTGGCTCTCCTGAGTCTCCTATACCGAAGCCACTGGCAGTAGCTGGAGGCAAGCTAGCGGGAAGATGGGGTTGTGTGTGCAAAATCAGAATTGCATAAGCAACTGTGGAATGTGTGAGTTGTATCAGGAAAGCAAGTCTTATACTACTTTGCCATGATTAGAAGCAGAAGTTCTAGAATGTTATCCATTATGTTTTTATTTCATGTGGCATATATAATTCGTTCTTGGCCGGTAGGGCTCCTGACCTAGGTGACTCTTTAAATCTCCCAGTTACAAGTATTCCAGGAAAGGAAGCTAAAATCAGTGGAACAATAACTTTTGCTCTTTTTCTTAAAAGAAAGAAACAAAAAGAGGTTTGTGTTCTTTAAAATATTTGAAATAGTGAATGTATTTTTTTTTTACTTAATTTTGTTAAATTCATTACAAAACCTTTATTGACCCCTGTTTCTTCTCGAATTAACTCTGAACCCTTCCGGCGAGTATTAGAAATCCTCTGTGGTGTGGCTCCAAGCTGCCTCTCGCCCTCGCCACCTGCACTCTCTGACCTGATGCTCTAGTCGTGTTTGACTGTTTGTTCTTTCAAGAACAAGCCGCTTCCTCTCCGTGTAGGCTAGTGAAGATGACATGCCATGTTCCTTATGATTCATTTCCTTATCTCTATTTTCAAATGCGATTTTACCCTCCTTTTGTTTCCCATATATGATGCTTTACATACTCTGCTGAGAATAGCCATTATTCTGTCATTAATTAAAAAAAAAGTCTACATCGGTCTCCTTTTTGAGTTGGGCTCCTTTTATATTTAGCTTCCTGCCAGGAGGGTGGACATCAATGCTTCCTCTCTTTCACGTCTCATCTGCAATCAGTTACAAACTTCTCTCAGTTACCTGTCCTGCACATCTCAGTCTGTTCTCTATCTTTATCTCACTGCATTCACCGTAGTTTAGGTCTGATAATTTCTTGCCAGAACAACTTGGTCTCCTCCACCTTAATCGCGGTACCAGAGTCAACTGTTTGAAACACACATTTGATTACAGCAAACCTTGAATTAAAATCTTTAAATGGCTTTGAGATCATAAAAAGCCCAGGTTTCCTGACCTGGCCAACCATTAGTGTAATTGGCTTGCCTGGTATGGCTTAAGGAAACATTTCCTAAAATATCCACTTTAATGCCTATTAAGAAAATCAGTAGTGGTTTGTAGTAAGGAAGTAACATAAAGATTTATGAAAAGCGATTTTGGGAAACAAATCAAGTAGACTTTTTTTTTTCAGGTTTCAAGAATCATAGTTGTATTTTAATGTGCTATTGCCATAGGGACATACTGTAGATCAGATACAGAAATCGGTTTTCCTTTCTGATATTTAGGTTAATAGTGCCAGTTTTTAAAAAGTATAGTTTGTTGTTATTGATGAGTAAGAATGTTAGTACATGTGTTTGGAGGGCTGGAACACTGCAGCTGAGTAAATACATGCCTGCCTTCCAATCTGTCTGCTCCTGGCACAGAATGGCGGTATTATTAGAGAAGAACTGCCATCAGGTTTGATAGAAATGCTCAGAATCTAACTAATACATACTTTGATGAATCAATTGACCCCTATCCTAGGAGTGGTGTGTTGGTTTGGCGCCTTGTGGGAGGGACTCCTGTGCAGGTCGATGTCAGACACTGCCTGTGACCAGCCCTGGGATACACTTTAGGGGATACAAAGTGATCCATGGTCAATGACTTCCTCTCCTGGGCCTGGGTTTGCATGGAAGAGGCCAAGCTGTGTATCAAGGCCAGCTCCCAGCAGTCCTGGGCCTGGGGAGAGTCAGCAAAAGGCCGACGGCATCCCCGAGTCCACCTTTGCCTGTTGCTTGCCCATTAAGCTCAGCCACTGAAAGGGCTTCTGGTGGTACACGAGTTGCACGAGGCAGTTCTCAGTGAATCACCAGGGAGGTGCAAGTGGTGTTTACTGGGATGGTACAGATTCAGACTTGGTGCTAGTGCTGGGGCTGAGTCCACTCAGCCAAAGGCTCAGGGGTCACCAAGGCCAGAGTCCACCTGCTTGGGGCCTGAGGGCCTTTGCAGTGAGTCACAGCCTCAGAGTCATCAGGGTGGGGCCAGTAGGGTTCATCAGGCTAAGACAGATTGAGATTTGACCTGTGGAGGGAGGCCTAGGGAGGAATTTCTGTACAGAGAGATGTCCTGTAATCTTCAGAATCAGAATAACAGTTCTTCGAATTTACCTAAATATTTAGTATAAAAATGATTACCCTTATCCATTATTATTATTCAGTCATGTTAATTCATTCAGCAACACTTAATTGTCTGCAAAGAGCACTGCAAAGAATATAAAAAATAAGATACATTTCTCATTCACCAAAGAGCTTAAAACCTGTGCCTGGAAATAATGCAAATATGGTTAAGTATTATAATTAGAAAAGAATAAAGGGTGCGATCTATGAGAACGTTATTTCTTTGTTGCACATTTCCTGAGCAGTACACTAACCTAAAATTGGTCTCTTTGAAGTCTTCTCCGAGTGTTGAAGTGAAGTGGCAAGCTAGCAACTAGATTGCTTACAGCTTTCCTTAGCATAGCGTACAAGCATTTAAGCAGAAAATAGAGATCCTGAGTAAAATCAGTTTAAAAATCTGTCATGTTGTAAAAATCCACTTTATAAAGAGGAATGGAGATTTGACACCAAATGCTTTGGTTTGTTTTGTTGATACTCTTCACTTCAGCAGGCTCACTTCGTCCGTCTGTCTATCTATCTATCATCTATCTATCTATCTATCTATCTATCTATCTATCTATCTATCTATCTATCTATCTATCTATTAAAATGCATGGCCAGGAGTCACAGTTCACAAAGGCAAAGTGGACACAGTGCTGTTCCTTACAGAATTTCAATTCTAGAGGGAGAGATATACATGCTATACCAGCAGGTCCTCTGACTTGACACTTTGTGGAAGAGCTGACATTTGAACTGGCTCTTTTATTAGTATTCTTTTCACTCTCACCCAAAGGTTTGTTTTTGTTGTTGTTGTTTCATTTTTGGTTGTTTTTTTTCTTTTTCGAAAAGAGAGAGGGCAGGGGAAGGGAGGGAGAGACTGAGAAACATTGATTGGTTACCTCCTGTATGCTCCTTGACTGGGGATCAAACCAGCCACTTAGGTATGTGCCCTGACCAGATATCGTACTTGCAACCTTTTGGTGTCAGGGATGGCACTCCAACAAGTTGAATCACCTGGTCATCTGAACTAGCCTGTTTAGAATTTATTAAACTAGAAGAGATACAGAGGACATTCTGGACTAAGGAAAGAAAATGAACAAAGTCTCAAAAGTTCAAAAGTCTACTGCAAGTAAAGCAAGTGCAAGTTTATAATCCATTATCCATAATTTCTAAATCCAAGAGGCTCTGAAAACCATTATTTTCTCTGAAGTTTGTAGCAAATTTACTTGGTAGCACAACATGATCTGAATTGACATAAGGCTGTTTATAATCTTTATTTATTCCGCTTATGAGAATATTTATAGAATTTGCTACAGAAATATCAATGTTTTTGATATCGTATGCTGCCCCAGCATACAAATTGTGCTAATATTTTATTCATTTACTGTATTACTTTAAAAAATACCTTCTTGTTCTCCTAAAACCTGATTTGCAATTAACTCCTTTTCCCAAGTGTTTCGGATAGGGAAATGTGGACCTGAAGTCATTATGGTTGATGCCATATTGTAGAAGCTGTAGACAGAAAGCTAGATAAAGGTTGTGCTGTTCTGGAATGCCTCGTGAAAGACGTTGGGAATTCAACGTGAGGCTGTATTATAGGGTTTTAAAGAAAGTCGTGAAATAGTCATCAATATTTTATCAAAATTAGTTTGTATTCTTGAGTATACTCCATTTTAAATTTGTTTCCCCAAACAACCACTAAGCCTGGAATATTTTCCTTTGAGGAAGATAGTGATGTCAGATGAAATGCCTTTCAGAATAAATACTTACATCCGTCATTTGTTCCGTCGTGAAGGTGTATGGGGGAAATAGGGTTAGAGAAAGCAATATGAGATTGTGTTTGCAGCTTGATAAGTGTCATATTGTATAAATATGGTCAGGATTTGGTGTCCCCAGGTGACTTTGCTTTGAAAATGCAAAAATTGGTTCCTGGAAGAAAAAAGTAAACAAGCAAAAAAGCCATAAGAAACAGTTATATATTTCATTTTTTAAATCACATTCTCTACTGAATAATTAGATTTTAGTTAGGTTAGGAAAATTATTTGAAAATCAAAGATGTTGTTATTGTTGTTGTTGTTTGTGTGTATGTGTGTGCATGTTTGTCTCTAGTAAGTTGTTACACTCTGCTGTTGGAAACAAGTAGTATAAGTCTGGGAATTGGAAAATTGCCTCTAGAATGGATATATCTCTTTTTTTCTTTCTTGGCATATCTGGATAGTTAGTTGGTCTCTCACTTTCCCTGAGCTTGTAATTAATCCTGGGACACCAGGAATAAAAGTGCATTTTCTTTTATTTTTAGAAATGTCATTTGAGGGGCTAGAAGTAGAGGTAGGCGTATGTAATGAAATCGTAAGTTGGTATAGCTTCCAAAAGGAGTACCTGGTGAGCTGCCTTAGAACTATTGCTAAATCCACTTCTGAGAAGTTGTATTTCAATCCCTATATATCTGTGCAGGAAATCAGAAAATTCCGTATAATTCATAACTTATGCTTTTTCAGAAAATTTCAACATTTGACCTTAAAAGTACTGAAAATAATAGCATATTTGCAAAAGCTTCATGTGTCTCACTAAATCCAAGGAACCCCCCAAAGCAGAATTGTCTTCTGAAAGGCGGACCCCTTGCAGTACAGGCTTTCCCTACTAGGCTAGTGTTCTGCGAACCTCCCTGTCAGCTCACCAGCTGGTGTTGTTGTGAGAGGCTGCATTCAGCTTCACTGAATTTTTTTTGAAGACTCAATATTTTTGCCCATTTCATGATGGCTGATTTACAATTGTACCTGCCCGCACCGCACTGAGTGTTCAGCAGTTTTGAGCAAAAACAGCATGACCCATATGCCCTACTCTCCCTGTTCACCCAATCTTGTGCCAAGTGACTGTTTTTTGCTTTCCCAATGACAAAAACCTCAGAGGGAAATGGTTTGCTGATATGGAAGAGGTGGAACAAAGAAAATGACAGAAACACTAAAAGGCATCAAAATCAACAAGTTCAAAAACTGTTTTGAGCAGTGGAAAAAAATGTCTCTATACGGGTATTCCATCAGATGGAGAATACTTTAAAAGTGACTGAAGTTTAAACATGTAAGAATGAATGCACAATTTTTATAAATAAATGTATTTCCTTTGTTCCCTCCTTGTTTATTAAGCCATGAAAGAAGTATTTTTTGGTGCCGTAACCTCAAGAGTTGTAGTCTGAATTTTTAGCATTCTTACAAGTTTTTAAAAAATTACTTATGAAAATAAAAATATGCTTATATTTTAAAAACATAATATTTATGATTTTTAAAATATTCAACATTAATTTTAGAAAATTCAAAGAATACGGAAATGCATGAAATTAGAAATTGATGATAATATGCATGGAGTGCTTTAATGTCCCACGGGTACTGTACTTCATGCCTTATACGCATTATCTCAGTTAAGCTTTACCGTGTGATATCTTATTGTTCTCATTTTATATAAGTAGAAACTGATGTGCACAGAGGTTATGTGACAAGCACAAAGGCGTCACAATGGTTAAAGGTAAAGTGGGAGCAAAGCCCAGGAAGTCTAATTCCAGCAGTCGTTGTCTGAGCAAACTGCTCAACCTGCTGTCTCCCTCCGTTGCCAGTAACCACCCAAACAGTCATGGAGAGATAGCCACTGTTTTCTTGTGTATAACTGAAATCCTAAAGCAGACTGCTTTTTCACCTTGGGCTTTTTGTTTTTTTTAAAGATTTTATTTATTTATTTTTAGAGAGCGGGGGAGGAAGGGAAAAAGAAGGGGAGAGAAACATCAATGTGTGGTTGCCTCTCACATACCCCTTAACTGGGGGACCTGGCCTGCAACCCGGGCATGTGCCCTGACTGGAAATCGAACCGGTGACACTTTGTTTTGCGGGCCGGCACTGAATCCACTGAGCCACACCAGCCAGGGATGATGCTGGACTTTTTTATAGGTAAGCCTATGAAATAATAAAATGGCAAAGGTGTAATCTTGGTTTACTAATCCAGAATGGAGCCCTAATGCTGAGTGTCCAAGTGATGCCTTGGGTTAAAAACCAACAACAACCGCTCCCCCCGCTCCGCTAAATATATATATTTATATGTAGATTCCACTCTCCAGTCTAAGAGGGCATCCTGCTAACACCTCCTGCTAAGCAATCACTACTTACACTCCTCATCTCAAGGTGTCACTGACAGCTAAGGCATGTGATAGAAAATGGAAGTGAGACTGATTTTCCAAATGTTATCTTTATATTCCTTTCCTTCCCACATACGAGAATTCAAAGCATTGTCAATAACCTTAAAGTTTTAGAATCAGTCTTTAAGAAAGATATTTTCATTTGTGTTTATAGATTATAAATTATAAATACAGGAATGGTCAGTGGGTGATTTATACCATGCTCTGAGTGAAAAAAAAAAAAATTAAAGCCTCTTTTTAAACACATACCAGTCCTTGTTAAGCAGATTGCGAATCTTGGGAAAAAGAGAAAAGATGTTTATTTGTGGGGATTCTGTAAGTGCTAAACTCAGCTTTAAGCATTTTCTCCCCATTCGCCTGCTCCATCACCCCCTTATTTTGTTACCACAACTCTGCAAGGCAGGTTATTAGCCTCACTTTACAAATGAAAAAAGTAACATTCAAAGAAGTTGAGAAATCCATCCATGAACACACATAGCTGGTGATTGTAACACTGGGATTTGAACTTGGAAAGGTATGTCTCTGAAGTCTCAAACATTTCAATTAATGTTGTAGTTGTAAAAAAGATCCACTTATTTTTAATGGAGTTTTTAAAAAGTTATATTTAATTTCAGTATCATAAAATTCACCCTTCTAAAGGGTACAGTTGAGGGGTTTTTGTGTGTGTGTATTCATAAGTGTGACCATCATCACTGTCTAATTCCAGAACATTTTTAATTATCCCCGAGAGGAGTCCCATCCCATTAGCAGTCTCTTCTTACAGAGTTTTGATGAAGCAAAACTCTTCAAAACCATTCTACTGAAAGTCCAATTTTCTTAGATTCTTTCCTCAAACAAAAATGGTTATAGATGTAGAAAAGTTATAAAAAGAATCTCAAACAGGTGATTGATGTTGCCGAATATATTTTTTAATAAGGAAAGGATTACTAATGGGAGACTTTTCCAAAGTTATCAATGTCAGTAAACTCCCCACCACCTCCATGATCGTCATTTCCATCATTTGTTGAGTACTTACTCTTTCAGGGACAATATTGAGATATTCCACTACATTTAATTCTGACAACAGTCCTGTTGGTATATATTAATACTCACACGATTGTGCAGAGAAGCAAAAATAAAATTTGCAGCAGTGGCACGTAAGTGTCAGGGCTGACAAGTAAACCCTAGTCCAGTTTGATTTGAAGGCACAAGTCTTAACCACAGAGCTTCTCCAAGAGAGAGGAAATGGATCAAAAGAGAACACAGATCTAAAGTGTAAATACAATTTGAATCCAAATGGAAAACTTACACAGGCCCAGGATCCTGAAGAAGGCTATTTGGTGTTAGCGTCTGGAAGCATCATGCCAGTGACTTATACATCTACTTGATCAGATAAATTCAGTATACACTCGCTTAAGGCTGTATCAACCAGATTTTTCTGGTCCTTCTATTAAAAAAAAAGATAATTTATCTATCAAATCAGAAATGGAAACAATTGCAAATTCAGGAAGTGTGAAACCTTTCAGATTGGTTCTCTGGAAACCTCCCAGGTATTTATCTGTTGATCTTCCAAGATTACTATATTAGACTATTTAATCAAAGCTTTCAAAATACTGCTTTTCTCCTGGACCAAGGTTCTCCTCCCTTTTTTCAAGGCCTCCTTTGTGTTTGTCATACCTGGCCCCATCTGGAAGGCATGTCATTGATTTTCAGGAATGGCAGAATGCACGGCACATGTCGCTTTATATATAATTGCCATATAAGGTTATAATGAGTGTGATTAAGGCCTTATTTTCAGATGAACTATAAGGTTAACTCTATCATGAAAGGAACAAAATCGCATAACTATTCTATGACACGGATGAAACTTTCCGTGAATACACTCAATTCAGCAGGTGTTTGCTGATCACTTCTTATGTTTTGAGCAGAGTCTCTGTGTGGAGGAATGTAGTAGTGGTAGTATTATACCATGAATAAAACTCATACTTGCCATGAAAGGGAATAGTGTGTGTGTGTGTGCGCGTGTGTGTGTGTGTTTGAGGTAAGGAAACGTATGTAAAATATATGTCCAACTAATTGTGATACAAGGCATGATGTGGTAAGTTCTTCGGTTTCTCTTGATTCTTCCAACTTCTTATTGAGAGCACCGTGTACATTCCTTTTAGGCACCAATCACCATTGCAATCGTTTGTATGATTATTTGGCTAAGTTTTCAACAAATGCTTTAGTTCTGCTATAACTCTATCAGACATACAGGTTATAAATTAAACAAATCACAGATTGCTGTTGTAAAGTTCTGTGCTACCAAATCTGCATAGGTGAGCCCTAAAGAGGAGCACCCAACCTATTCAGGGAAGGGTTTTGGTGGAGGTGATGGTGGACCCAACTTTTGAAATATGGATACATGTGTTCACTGGGATGAGAAAGTAGCAGGATGTCCCAGCAAGGGAAAGTGCATGTGCAAAGATACACACACATGGAAGTGTGCCTCGAGGATATAAATGGAGTTTAGCTCCTGGATAGAGATGGAAGAAGATAAGGCAAATCATCAAGGGTCTTTGTGGGCAGCTTATATTGTTGACTTTATCTTGAATGCTCTGGAAAACTTCTGAAGGGCAAATCCCCTTTAGGGATTTGAGCTTTGGGGTGATGATTTTGGCAGTGTGGAGGGTAAGTTGAAGAGAGTTGGACTGTCTTTCATAATGATGTTGCAGTAATCACGCAGGAAGTGAGTAGGGCCTGAAAGAAGATAGGAACAAAGTGGATGGATGTGCAAGACATTAAGGAAACAGTATCTCACCCTCTGACGGATTGGAGGTGAGTTATCGAGGAGAGTCTAGGATGACTTACAGGTTTTTGAATTTGAGAACTGTATAGATGGAATCTTTTACTAAAACGTCCAACTTTGGGGGAAAGAGATGTGCCCAGATTTGCTGTTTTGTAAGTGCCTGTGGATCATTTAAGGAAAGCTTTCCAGGGCAGCCTAGATAGATGAGATTCAAACTGTGGAGGAATCTGGAATCTGGACCACAGTCATCAACAGACTGAGACATGTGTAGAGAGATGCCCGAGGAAAGTAAAGAGTGGGGAAAGATTAGAGGCTGCCGCCCTGAAAGCAACAGCACTGGGGGATGGCCAGGAGGAAAACTATGAAATTAAATAGAGAAGTAAAAAGCAACAAGAACAACAAGAACAAGAGGAAACTGGTGTCTCCAATGACAAGGAGGAAGCGTTTTATGACACAGAGAGTGGGTAATAATTTTAATACATATAATTACAGTTTTGCATATAATTAGGACAAAATGTGCCCAAGGAAACTAGAAAAGCCGAGCATGTGGGGATTTTATAAGAAGAACATTGATTGGGTGTGTGGGCAAAAGGCAGCATAGAACAGGTTTAGGAGGGCAGAAAGTGCTAACGTGGAGATCGTGCAGGTAGACTTCTTTTTAAAGTGTTTGTGTGTTTATAGGAAGAAGAAAAAATATAGAAAAAATGCGCAAAGAGGGGTTTTGAAAATTCTGCATGAAGCTCTTGCTTGGTACATGCAGTGACCTTCTGGGTCGCAAACTGTGTTCTGCAGAGGCCCAAAGATATGCACCATATATATGCTTGTGAATATATTTGTGTGTACAACAAGCACCTTAAAGGAGGCTAGAATATTTCCTTTCCGAAGTACCGTATCACCATCAAGCCTTCAATATGACTCAAATCAATGGTTCTAGCTAGGTTTTCTCCTCCTGCCCCATCCCAACCACAGATCCACAACCACTTGCACTAGCACAGTTAAAGCTCATTGCTATGAGAGTTTGCCCAACCCTCAGCCACAACTCTCTCCCAGACCCTGTTCTGAAAGTCGACAGCAGTAAAGACTGCACAGTCACTATAAAAGTGGTATTATGTTTGCTGGTGTCCGGTCTTGAAATGAATGGCTGCCCTCTGCTTCTGGAAAGCCGATAATTTGCAGAGAGAAAATTTAATTTCCAGAAAAGGAAAAATTCCCTGAAATCATTTCATATGTATTTTATAAAATAAGTTTGATTTTTATGCTATTACAACCAGAAGCAACACACGGTGTCTTGTAAAGAATATTGCGCTGGGAGGCAGTGCCCTGACTTGGGTGGTAACCCTGCCGCTAGGAGCCATGTGATGTTAGGGGAAATCGCTGCCCCCTCTTTTGCCTTTAGCTCTGTTAAAGGATGGGACTAAATATTAGTTCTGTTAAAGGGTGGAGCTTTCATATCTTGGTTTGACTTATGTTGAAATTTTATTCCCTTAAACCCTGAACGAAGCCTTTTTACAAAATTTCCTTTCCCAAATAGTCTTTTGGAAAAACTCCATTCTTGTCAAATGTCACTACATTGCAGTTTATCTTTTCGTCCTTTACCTCTCTCCTAGGCAAATGAAGTTGCTCCCTTTATCTTTGTTCTCACAATAGTTTTCAAACATTTTTATCCCCACACCCCTAGATACGGGGTCACTGAGGGCAGGGGGCATCTTTATGATTGCATTGTATGCTCAACAAACGTGTTTAATAGGAATAAAAATAATTTAATTCATTTAACAGGTAAATTTGGTATATATGATGAGTATTAAAAATGGCTGGACTTCTTCCAGACAGACCCTGTACTCTGCAATTTAAAGAGATTTTTATTTGGAGAGACTGGATAATGTGAAAACTAGAAGGGGTTGGTTGAGAGTTTATTGCTGGAGTCGATGGGGGTCTTTATTATTTTTTGTTGTCTTTAATATCCAAGATTGTTGAATTTCCACAAGGGCATGGAGAAGTCAAATAGTTTATTTCAATTATATGCTAATATTAACTATTTTCCTCAATGTCACATAAATTTAAGACCCCACTTAAAAAAATTAATACATAATTTAAAATTAAAATAAGAGGAGTAGCTCTGACTTATGGCACTTAGTACTTTTCTTGTTTTTTTATGTCATGTACTCTGTTCATTGTGGAGGATAAGTCTTATCAACACCTAAATGCTTTTTGATACGAACATTCTGTTGTTGGGCACTGAGAAGCTATGG
>PVJD01006982.1:0-90375 GCA_004026545.1 Mormoops blainvillei | reverse complement strand
CTTCCACTTAGCCCCTATTAAAAGTAGACACAAAGTCAGTAATAAATAATGCTTTAAGCTCTGAAATTAGATTTAACTAGCCACTGGTATTCCACTTACTAGAATGCAATGCATGGCATTTGTACCTGCTTGGTTTTAAATAATAACAGTTCCTATTTGATATGGAGCAAACTTAAGAGAGCAAACCCTACTCTCCACTCCTCTTATTTCCTCCTTTTTTCTCCATTTCAGCAATTTAGGAAAAATCTGACATGTGCAAAAAGCTGCAATAACATTGGTGTATTGAAGAGAGCACTGCTTTGAGGGTCAGAACACCTTGACTTTTTGTGGCTGTCTCCCATCTGGAAAATGACAGATGTGCTGGCTCGTCATCTGAATAGGAGCTCTGAAATGCAGTTCCTTGGCTGTGTGCTGAAGGCCCAGAACCTGATCTTCAAATCTCATGGCTCTTGAGAATGGACTCACACCAACCAAGTTCACAGAAAATTAATGCATAAATCAAAATGCCAATTTGCTAAATTTTATTTAAAAATGAACGATTAAGAAAATTGGACAGGGAGGGGAGAGCACCCACGGAAAATTGGGATAACTGTAATAGAATAACAATTTTTTTAAAAAGAAAAAGATTGGACACTCCCATTTTGTGACCAGATCATTCTCTCCTAGCAGAAAATTCTACAGGAAAGCCAAATTAGGATTAGAAATTTGTTAGATAGTATAGAATCAAAACAAAGGGAATCTGGGATACCATAGCTGACAATAATTGTTACTTGTTTATAAGTTGACTCTTTCAAAATGTCATTTTAAAAAGACCTAATTACAAATTCTGGTCCTGTCTTGCTGCCACTGACTGGTGGGACTTGGACTGTTATTGTAGACAGCTTTAACCATCTATGTTCTTTTGTCTCTGTGGATTTAATATAATTGCTTTACAGAACTACTGCATGTTTCTAGATTACTTGGGCCTCACAGAATCAAAGCCAGGAAGTTCAGCTCCATTGAGCTCCTATGACAGGAGCAAAGATCTAAGCATAATCCCTCACTGCTCACTCCTTATTGCAGTCACCAAAACCATTCCTTGGTGGCCACCTCAGCATAACTAACATTAATGTATCACACACTATGACTTCTATTCTTCCTTGCTACACTCCTTTAAGGGAAAAAAACACTTTCTCCACAACAAAGATTTATCTACAGTTGAGTATTAACTTTCAGAAAAAAAGAAAATGGATGAAGAATGATAGATGCATCTTGGTGGGGGATCTTCACAGTATTAAAAAGAGAAAGACAGAGAACAACTGGCTTTGACTTAATCTCACAAAAAAGAGAATAGGCATAAAGGAAAGGGAAAGATAAAACCTCTCCTATAAATAATGCTTGCCAAACCAAGGATAGGAAGTGGGAGGCCAAGAACCAGCTGCCCCTCAGCCAACCAGCCAGTGTGGCTTGCCCACCCGCCTCCTCCTGTGCTCCTGTCACTAGAGCCTTTGCAGGAGCCATACTGGCTGCCAGTTTTGAGGAGTGGGGGTGGAGAAGTGATGCTTCAGCTGCTGAAGCATCTGCGTGCCAGACCTGGGGGTGTCCTCCTCAAACTCCTCACCCCAGCCTTCAGAGAAGGGGACTTATTTCCTAGTGTTCCAAATTGGAATGCAGAACACATTTTCTCAGAGACATAGCATCACACCTGCTACTTAGTTTCTGTGAGTTCTATGTCAGCCACACTAGTTATTAAGCAGGCTGTTGTGAGCCAGCCAGAAAACATAATAATCATGTAGAACCTAGTTTCTGTGGAAAAAATGTTTTCTGTTTTCCCAACAATAACTTACAAATGAACTTTTGGAAAATAATCCCATTTTTTTTATATTGAAGAAGGCCCGAATGTGTGGTCCCAAAACAATGTCTACATCCTTCGTTTTTTCTTGTCCTGTCACGTAAAGGATGACCAAATACCCTAGACACTCCAAGTGCTATATATTTTAGAACTCTTTGTGATGAGGCAACCAAGCGATATGTATGAAGACTATGAGAATATCCTCAGAAATGATAATAGTTGACAGTTCCTGCCTATGTAATGGTCCAGGCAGTTAAGGAGGAGATTCAGCTGTGAAGATAGGTCCTGCATTCCCTGCTTTCCTAGGAGCCTACTATGATTTATGGTCAGAGCCTGTAAGTCTAGCAGAAGCAACTGCTTCACTGTGACTTCCACAAACAGGAGAGTCTGGTGTTAAATGAACCCCACATATAATTAGGGATGGGGAATGGCATGATAAAAGGAGCCCTCGCCACTTGTGTTAAGCAGAAGCTTCTCTGTCAGTTTCATCTGCAGTTTTCCCTAAAGTCCTCCATTGAACTTACCTTCACAGTTTTTTTCTTCTGAAGAACTACAGCCTTACAGTCTGTATAGACGTTGCACATTTAAGCCCTCAATCATCTGCCACTGTAATATTTTCTATTTTTTGTGTAAGTGTTAAGATTAACCTTGGATTTCCTATTAGAAGGCAGGCTCTTTGAAGTCCAAATTGCCACCACAGGTATGGACCAATATTCAACATATATAAAGCACTTAATAAATAACCATTCATTGACTGATCAACAAGATGTATTATCAGAAAAAATTAAGTTGTTCCTAGAATATAAGCCTCATGAAGACAGTTTTTAAATTTTTTTTTCACCACTGTACCCTCAATGTCTAGAAGAATACCTGTCACATAGCAGGTGCTCAATAAATATTTGATGGATTGAATGAAAGTTTAGAAGCTCTCACCAATACATGATTAATTGTAATTGAAGAAAAAGTATTGCTGAAACTACAGTCAAGTCAAAAAGAATTATATTCCCTTTGTGACAACATGGATGGGCCTTGAGGGTATTATGCTAAGTGAAACAAATCATACACCAAAAGATGAATACCACATGATTTCACTTATATGTGGAATCTAAAACACAAACCAAACAAAACAAAACCAATATTCACAGATACACAGAATAGATTGGTGGTTTCCAGAGGAGAAGGGGGTTTCAGGGGTGAAATGAGTGATAAAGTCATAAGATCTTAGGGATTAAGAAGTACAAACTTTCAGTTATAAAATAAGTAAGGCATGGAGATGCAATGTACAGAATAGAGAATGTAGTCAATAATATTGTTGTACACCTGAAACTATTATAATATTGCATAACAATTATACCTAAATAAATAAATTGAAAGAAATATATCTATATATTATTAAGAAAGAAAAAAATTCTATGCAGCTTTCCAGGAAATATGTTATCTAAAAATAACATACAGAGAATGCTAAGATGGCAGACTACATAAACACAGCTTGTCTCCATGCACAACCACATCAAAATTACAACTAAACTATAGAAAAATCATTATTCAGAACCACCAGAAATCAAGATGAATGGAAGTCCTACAAGTATGGAATTAAAGAAAAAAACACACCGAGACTGGTAGGAGGGGTAGAGATGAAGAATGAGCTGGACCTACAACCATGTGTGGCAGATAAAAAGCAGGAGGGATAGCTCTGGAACAAGGGGTCCCAGCTCTATACTAGGACCCCCACCCCAGGTTTCCAGTGCCAGGAAGAGAAGTTCCCATAACCTCTAGCTGTAAAAAGCAGTGGGGACGGAGGCTGTGGAAGACAGAAATTGCTGGATTTCCAGGCAGTTCCACTTAAAGGGTCCATGTATGGACTTACTGAGACTCACTCCCTCTGAGCTCCAGCACTGGAGCAGCAGCTTGAAAGGCGCAAGAGACATAGGTGGAGGAAATGAATTGTCCAGCAACAGGGCAAGAGCTGGGGGTCAGCTTTTTCCCAGACAGAAATGCTGGCAGAGGCTACTGTTCCTTTTCTGAGATCTCCCCCCACAGAACCACAGAGCCACAGGGTGAGAAGGCAGGTCCCATATATGATAATTTAGAAACCTGTTTCACTCTGTCTCACTCTAATGATTCCCTGAGGTTCCACCACACCCAACTTTTGGGCCCACCCAAACTGTTTCCACTGGTTTTTCCATATGAATGGCTTGTCTTGGTCCATATTTCGGATTTTACTGAATTACCTCAAACAAACAGCATCTGACTTCAGCAAGCCCTGTACCTCTCACTAAGTTGCCTCAGGCCTGGCACTAGCAGCAGCTCACCTTGGTTCACAGCTTGACCCCTCCTGAGCACCTCCAAGCCCAACACACATAGCAGCCATCTGCAGATTGCTTTGTAGCCTAAGCTGTGTGGCCCCAGACAGAACACTATCGGCAGCTGAACTTGGACATGACAACAGCAATCAAGGATCAAATACAACAGGAGGATATACACAGCCCACATGGTGGATGCATCTCAAGTACTCAGCTTGGGTAATATGGAAGGCTGTGCCACTGGACTCTACAGGATACTTACTACATTAACCACTCTACCAAGCCTGGGAGATGTAGCTGCTCTACCACATAAAAAGAAACAAACACAGGGAGGCTGCCAAAATCAGAAGACAAAGAAATATGGTCCAAATGAAAGAAGAGAACAAAACTCCAGAAAAAGAACTAGACAAAATAGAGACAAGCAATCTACTAGATGTGGAGTTCAAAGCATTGGTTATAAGGATGCCCAAGGAACTTAGGAGAAGAGCAGGCAAACTCAGAAAGAACTTCAAAAACATAAAAAAAAGGACATGGAAACCATAAAAAAAAGTCAGAAATGAAGGATACACCAACTGAAATGTAGAACAATTTATAGGGAATCAACACTAGAGTGGACGAAGCTGAGAATCAAAAAAGTGATTTGTAATATAAGGAAACAAAAAAACACCCAATCAAAACAGCAAGAAGAAAAAAGACTCCAAACGCATGAGAATGGTGTAAGGAGCCTCTGGGGCAACTTCAAGTGTGCCAACATGCGCAACATGGGAGTGCTATAAGGAGAAGAGAGAGAGCAAGAAATTGAAAACCTATTTGAAAAATGGCAGAAAACTTCCCTAACTGAATGAAGGAATAAGACATACAAGTCAAAGCAGCACATAACGTCCCAAATAAAATGAACCCTAAGAGGCCCACACCAAGATGCATCATAATTAAAATGCCAAAGGTTAAAGACAAAGAGAGAATCTTAAAAGCAACAAAAGAAAAGCAGCTTGTTATCTACAAGGGAACTCCCATGAGACTGTCAGCTGATTTTTCAAAAGAAACTTTGCAGGCTAAAAGGGATTGGTAAGAAATATTCACAGTGATGAAAAGCAAGGACTCACAGCCAAGATTACTTCACCCAGCAAAGATATCATTTAGAATCAATGGACAGATAAAGAGCTTCCCAAACAAAGAAGCTCATCACCACCAAACCAGTATTATATGAGATATTAAAGGGCCCTCTTTAAGAAGAAGATCTGAAATATGAACAATAAAATGGCAATAAATACATATCTATCAACAATTGAATCTACAAAACAGAATAAATGAACAGGCAGAACAGAAACAGAATCATGGATAGAGAACATTTTGATGGTTGCCAGATGGGAGAGGTGTCAGGGGGTGGGCAAGAAAGGTAAAGGGATTAATGAAGTACAAATTGGCTGTTACAGAATAGTCATGGGGATGTTAAGGACAGCATAGGGAAAAGAGTAATCAAAGAACACATGTGTATGACCCATGGACATAGACAATGGTGTGGGGATTGCCTGAGGGAGTCGGGGGGGTCTCGGGGGAGGGGGCCCAAGGGGGGAAAATTGGGGCAATTGTAATAGCATAAACAATAAAATATAATTTAAATTAAAAAATAAAATAAAAATAACATGCACCTGTACTCACTTGCAAAATTAAGCCCTGAGACCATGAGGTAACCAAAGATACTTCTAACTCCATGCTTATGGATTTCATTGAGTTGTGTGCTAGCACAGACAAAATCCACAATTGCTAGCCTGTGCCAGACTCCTTTAAATCTCACAAGGCACCATGACCTAAGCATTATAGAGAAGAAAAGCTGGAAAGAACTATGGGGTTTTACTCCTTTGCTGGAGTTGGCTATATTTTTTAACTGTTTTATTATAAAATAGCTTAAATGACAAACACTATAAGCCATACTCATCTGTTCATACTCTGCTCTAAAACAGAATCCAGGTTGCAGCCAGAGCACAATGGAACATGGGAAAATATGGCAAAGTAATTCACAAGAAGCAAGAAAGGGGTGACAATTTGAAAGAGACTACAAATCACATGCACACAGTCCCTCTTACACCAGTTTATCTGGGTAGGAAAGATGTTCCACAACCAATACCATTTTCTTTATTGGAGATTACATTGAATAAGACATTTGGTGCCCTGGCTGGTGTGGCTCGTCAATTGAGTGCTGGTCTGCGACTGAAGGGTTGCCAGTTCGATTCCCAGTCAGGGCACATGTCTGAGTTGTGGGTCCAGTCCCCAGTTAGGCTCATGTGAAAGGCAACCAATTGATGTATCTCTCACATATCAATGTTTCTCTCCCTCTTTCTCCCTCCTTTCCCCTCTCTCTAAAAATAAATAAAATCTTTAAAAATAATACCTTTGTTGATGACTTTTTGCATTCCTTGCTTATGTCTATATGTGAGTCACTTTTTCAAAAGTATGTCATTTTCAGAGATGTCCATCAATGCATAACAGACATTTGTTAATTAATTAATTAGTTAATCAATTTTCCTCCATATGATCCCAAACAAGGTTGGTGCCTAGGAAGCAATCCAAACATGGTAAGGTGGGTATTCAGGAGCTCAGTTACTAGCAACATCAAGAATGGAACTTTCAGTTTACATCCATGTCTCTCAGCCTAAGAGAACCCAGCCTATAAACTACCTTTCTTCACTGTGCCTCTCTCTGACATGAATAAGTTCCCTCAGCCATTTGAATCCTAGCTGTCCTTCAGGGCCCATCCTACATCACTCCTCCCCATGGAGTCTTCCCCAAACACTACACCTCAGTATACAAGGGGCTTCTCTTCTTCTGAACTCCATATTATGCTCTAGACTCTGGAGCCACTAACTTGGATCTTAGCTATACACTGTTAAACTCTACTACTTCCCATGTACACACTGCCTCCTTTCACAATGCCGGGCACAGCACTCACCATATAGATGGTGAATAAATATTTGCTATTAGTCTTTCCTTTCAAGCTAAAATTTAAATAGATATTTCTTCCAAGAAAAACACCTGTCCTTTTGGCATGCCTTTCCCAGATAAGAAGACAGGGAAAAGGTCACTTTCCTGGTAGACCTTGATAAATCAGGGCTCAAATATATTCCATCACTTGGTAAAATAGGTTCTTCCTTTTGAAGAATATTATTGAGAGAAGTGAAGAATGCTGAAAAAGCATTTACCTCACCAAAAATAAATGAAGTTACTGCATGGAATCACTTTGAAGAATCAAAGTCACAGAGTCCTAACATGCAAATTTCACACCTTGAAAACCCAATGAAATTGAGAGGCTTTGGGTAACATAAGAAATAGGAAGTGACCTGAGGACTAGAAAAACAGAGAAGTTCTTCCACATGGCATTATGGGTCCTAGTCTCTCCTACGTTTAATTTTATTTTCCTTTTCAAATTTTTCAAGAGTGAAACAGATACTCTAGTTTGACATGAAAAAACTGAGTATACACTGTATTAGGGGAGACCCAGCTTTCTTTTAATTCTTATTTTCATTCACTAAAGATTCATTTATATGGATAAAAGTCAACTCTTCATAATGTACATATAGACTGTTAGATATACAAGCTATCTAAAATAAAATTTTTAAAGATTTTATTTATTTTATTTTTAGACAGAGGGGAAAGGAGGGATAAAGAGAGGGAGAGAAACATCAATGTACGGTTGCCTCTTGTGTGCCCCGTGCTGGGTGTCTGGCCCGCAACTGAGGCATGTGCCCCTACTGGGGAATCGACCCAGCAACTCCTTGGTTCACAGGCTGATGCTCAATCCACTGAGCTACACCAGCTGGGGCTAAAATAATTTTTTAAAAAATTCATCCTTTTATTATCCATTCAACAAATATTTACAAATATTCTGGTATATGCCAGGCACTGACACATAAATTTGTTTTAAGATGAGAAAAAAAAACCACTATATAAAAAAGTCACCCACAGGTATACAAACTGTTAACCATTGTTTTCCACTCTATTGTCTTTCCTCGAAGGTGATTTTTTTTTAATCCTAAATAAAGTTTTCCCCAATTCACAACCCATTCTCAAACACTAGCATGTCGTCAAAGAACGCAAATTGGTTATATTATAGTACAAATGATTATTTACACATTCATAATGTACATTTCCCAAGAGAAGTGGTTAAATTTCTATTTTAGCAAAACAGTACATTCTCTTGATATTTCACATTAATTATACCTAAATAAATCTCTTAGGGTCCTGGCCAAGGAGCTCAGTTGGTTAGAGGGTTGTCCCAATATGTAATAGGCCAAGGTTGCAGGTTCAATCCCTGGTCACATACAAGAATCATCCAATGAATGCTTAAATTAGTGGAGCAACAAATTCCCTCATTCTCTCTCTCTCTGTCTCTCTCTCTCTCTCTCTTTCTTTCTCTCTCTCTCTCTCTCCCTCTCTCCAGCCTCCTTTCTCTCTCTGTAAAATAAAAAAATTTAAAAACTTTATAAATCTATTCATTCATGTACATTTCTCAGAAATCATTTATAAGTATCCCCAGTTTGCTGGAGACCTAGCCATGAAGAACAGGCAAGTTACAAGACAGAATATTCTTTAACAGTCAGGCCTCCTTCAAAGGCTGGGCTCTTCATAAAAGATATTAAGAGCTTGACACCTTAACGAACACCCTTAAAATAATGCCCATACTTCCAAGTGGTAGGGAAACTTGTATGTTGTTGTTTAGGGTGACACAATTCCTGAATAACTCACTGCTTTGCAAACTGCTGCATTCTGTCTCACTTTAATTTAATTCCTTCTTTTCCCTATTGCCCTATTCAATCCCTCAACTGACATGTCTGATCTCTGTAATAATATTCAAGTCCCCAAGAAAGTATAAAGCTGGAATTTTACTCTATTTGTCTAAGCAGAGCTTAATTAGGAAGGTAAATCTTCCAGAAGTCAAATAGAAATGATGCGTGAGTGTATGCTATTTTGGATGATCCACATCTCGAACCTGCACAGCCTTCTGTGTGGTAGGGTCCAGTTAGCCAGGGTATGACAAAGCCTGGAGCCAATCAGATATCTGGTGTCGTGTTTTTCTTCCAGATGACAGCAGAGGAAGTGACAATGTCAATGCTGAAATGCAGAAATGGAGCAGCTTCTGGACTTAGTGGACATATACCTCTTCTAAAAATTTTATAAGCAAAGGCCCTAAAACTGGCAAAGCCCCTCACACTTCTTCATTTTCAATTCAAAGGCCAGACTTTGCACTTTCTTTTGGTGTTAACTCCAATTTCATCACCAATGGTTCTGCAGACCTTATGCTGTGTTGGCAACTCTTCGCCTCTCAGATTGATCCTTGGGAGCCGCCTCAGTGATAACACATGACCAAATTAGCATGGGGCTGAAGTAGGAATAGCTGGCCAAGATTGTGAGGTTTTAATAAAGAGTTATATTGTGTTCCATTGCTCCCAGAAACAGCCTAGATTAGAAACAATATTAAAACCAAATTAGAGTTAGATTTAAAAGCATATAACTTTTACATCTTCTGCCAAGAAGATTCAATTGATTAAATTTTCTACCAAAATACATTTCTTTTGGTATTATCAACATACATTCAACCCATTCAAAAATGACCTGTTCTCTTTTCAAGATTCACATACTATGTTTTTTGTACAGAGAAAATTGATTTTTATTTTCCCCCTCAACTGTGCCAAATTCAACAGATTTATTACTTATTTTCCTGGGGGCAAGGGAGAATATTTTTGTCAGTCATCACCAAAAATAAAATAAAATAAACATTTGTTGAATTGTTTAAAACAACATACATCTTGCTCTGGAGTGTATTTTTAAATTTTAAGCTATTATAATTATAAAATAAACATGTTTGCTTTAAAACACATAAAAAAATGAACTATTTTATCCAGGTCAAAATGAGAAACTTTTTCACATTCTTCTAGTTTATGCAAAGACTAGAAAAGAATGAAAAGCTTTCCTGACTTTTCAATTCCAAGAGGAACCTATCCAAACTGTTTCTATTATTAGGACACAAAATGGTAGCTGAAGAAGTTACTGTGGTTAACAACTGAATAATTCATAGTCTCTGAAGAATTCAGTTGCTTTGTCTACTCCAGTTCCTCTTTTGAACTGGATCCCCCAACATATTTCTAGTCCTGACTTGTTATAAAGAAAGCCATATGCAAATAGTTTCAGCAGTTCAAAATTGGCCATGCTAAGTATTGATAACAGCAGCAAGACAATCAGCTGATGACTTAACATGAACTTTTATAACCAATTCATAAAATTCTTAAGGTTACACATTTATTGTCAGAAATTATAGTTAAAAATTCCAATCTCTGTTCTATGGATATCACTGGGCTACAATATCACTGAAGTTTAAACTGTTTATATAGCCTTGCAAATAGAAGATATAAACAAATTAAATATGACATAAATAATTTTAAACACATTTCAACATCCTCTCATCTAAATTCAAATTATTTTCTATGATGTGAAGCACTAAGAATTTCAAGTCCAGGAGAAAAATCACTTCAACTTGTAAGCAAAATATATTAATAATGTTGAAAAGATTAATTTCTGCTGTTAACATAAGAACAGAGGCTAAATCTGCCATCACTATTCATCTAAAATTCCCAGAAACAATCAACTTTTTTTGTCTTTCAGAAGATGGGTGTTAAGTATTAGAAAATATGTGGGGTTTTTACCTTCAACTTCATTTTCTAAGAATGTTATTCCAAAAACAAGTGATCTCTGCCAAATAAACCACAGATCTGAGAAACATGATGGCTGGATTTTTTTCCCTGGTTTAAGTTTTATCCCTGTATAAATTCTTAATATAGCCAGTATAAAACCTCAGAACCCTTGGAGAGGCCATCACTCCACAGAGTCCACAGTTTACCCTTTCCTGTATCCAAGTTTTCTTTAATATTAAGACTTCCAAAGGATATTTTTCTATAAAGCATGAGTCACTTCTTAAATGGAGCTTGCTTAACATAACTGTACTGAGTGAATTTTTTTTTATAACACAATGTTATCATTTGTGAACACTAGCCTACTGAAATATATTAAAATTCCAATTAGGAACTAACTTTTATTGAGTCTACCCAGTGCCAGGCACTGTGCTAAGTACTTTGCCTTCTCTCATTTTACATTAAGAGGTAGCATATACCTAATAAGCATATACCTAATAATAAAGTAGCACATATCTAATATTATGCCACTATCACCAAGTAACTTAGAATATACCTAATAATTAGCTAACCCAGATCAATTCAAGTCCAAAGCTCAAGCTCTTAGCCCTGCAGTACTATATTATTTCTCAAGAACAAAGTTTCCTTGACCAGAAATCAAACACAGAACAAGGCAGGGAAAGTCACAGATTCTAGCCACCGCACCAACCACACAAGATGTATTGAGTTGCCTGACCCCATGACAAAACACCCAAAATGGTTATATATTTTGGTGCCTGCTTTTTATAGTTTTTCTGTCTCTTTTTAAAAAAATATTTATTTTTTTAGAGAGGGAGAAAGTGAGGGAGAGAAACATCAATGTGTTGCTGCCTTTCGTGCACCCCGCACTGGGGATCCAGCCCACAACCTATGCATGTGCCCTGACTGGGAATCGAACCAGTGACCCCTTGGTTCACAGGCTGTTACTCAATCCACTGAGCCACTCCAGCCAGGGCGCTTTTTGACGTGTTGTTGATTTCACTTCTTCCATCTTATACTTAGATATATATTCTTTCTGCCATTGCCAGCACATGTAATCTATAAGAGCCTCTCTTCCCCCTTTATCACAAGTTCTTATTTACATGCTGTTTTCCACTTTACAAAGTACTTCCACATACCTTATCTCATCTAATCTAATTTATTATTTCTAATCAGTTTTGAATTTTAACACATATAGATAAGTAAAAGTAATTTAGGCCCTGAGTGAAGGTCTACTGCAGTCTCCTAGGAAAAAAGTGCGTAAGTCTTAGCTCAAAACTAGGGCATCTCTTTGGCAGCCCAGACCTCTGACCATTCAGTAATTCCATCAATCATTCATGTAATGAATATTTACTGAGCACCTGCTATGTGCCATGTTCTAATATTGAGTGCTGGGGTTATAGGGATGATCAAGCTCTGGTTCCTGCCTTTGAGAATTTCCAAGACAAGGGGAGATACAAATATATCCAAAGATTACCATACTGAGAATGGGCAGACAACATAAAGGTAGTGTGGCACAAGGGATTATGAGAAAATGGTCAACAGCTGGTCAATCCAGCAGAGATTTTCTAGAAGACCTGAGGCTGAGGAGGAAGCTGGTAGCTCGTTGTTGTTCTCAATCAGGTGCAGACACTGGAAGTTAATAGATTGCTGAACTCAATAGATTAACCAGTGAAATAGTTCTCAACTCTGGCTGCACATTAGAATCACTTGGGGAGATTTCAAAAATGAAATAATAAGAAGACATGGTCACTAGGGAAAACTGTTGGGAAGTACCTACACGAGGTGAATATATACATAAACCCAACAGAAATGTGAACTAGAAACATGTACAAATATATTCACAGTAGCGTCATTCATACCAACCAAAAACTGGAAGCAACCTAGGTGTCCATCAACAGGTGAATGGAGAAACAAAATATGGTACATCCACATGATGGAATATTACTAGCACTAAAAAAGAATGAGCCACTACTATCTGCAACAGCACCGGTGACTTGCACAAATGTTATCCTGGGTGACAGAAACCTTATACAATACAGAAGAGTACATATTGTACGATTCCACTCATAAAATAGCAAAACAGAAAAAAAAGAATAAAGTGTCTTAGAGTCAGGGCAGTGGTATCTGTCGGTGAGGGGTAGTGACTGGGAAGAGGCACGGGGGTAGCTTCTCGGTGCTGATGATGTTGTGTTCCCTAATTGGTGTGCTGATCATATGGATGTGTTCAATTTGTAAATATCCATTAAATGATATACATAGGACTTGTGCAATTTCCTGAATTCATGTTATATTTCTTTTCTTAACAAAATAAAGTTTATTTCTCACATAATCTGTCCAATGAATGTTGGTAGGGGTCTTTGTTCCAAATAGTCATTCAGGGACCTGGGCTTATTGAGGTTCCACTGTCTAATGATGCTATCATCATAATGAAAAATGGTGCAGACACTTCAGAAAACAGTTTGGCAGTTTCTTATAATGGTAAACACGAAGTTACCATATGGTAACTTCCCAGTCCTAAATATTTACCCAAGGGAAATGAAGACTTATACTCACACAAAAACCTGTACATTAATGTTTACATTGGCTTTATCAGTCACCAAAAACTTGGAACAAGTCAAATGTTCCTCATCTGGAAAATGAATGAACAAACTGTGGTATATTCATACAATGGAATACTACTCAGCAACAAAAAGGAACAAACTACTGGTACACACCACAGTACAGATGAAATCTCAAATTCAAGCTGATACATGAAAGAAACCGGACTAAAAAAAAAAAAAACAACTACATGCTCTGATTCCATTTATGTGACATCCTTGAATGGCAAAACCATAGGGTCAGAAAGCAGATCAGTGGTTTCCAAGGGCAGAGGATAATTTTGGAGAGATGGAACTGTTCTAAATTCTTGTTATATTTAATATAAAGTTTACTTAAATGCTAAAAGAAAAAGAAATACCAAGGCCTGGGCCACACTGTAGACCAATTCACATAGGAGCTCAGTGGGAAGAACCCCTCCAACATGTGTATCCCTTAAAAGCATATTATGTTATTCTAATTACAGCCATGTCTGAAAACGAAGGGGCTAGGTGTTCCAGTATTTATCATCAGTTCCTTTGGAGAGACAGGCTGACACATGGCAAACAGAATGATTTCTGGAGTTTTTACATCAGTGATAACATTTTGGCACTGAGAAACTGGCAGTGTGAGACATTTGTCTAGATCATCCCTAAACCAGCACTGTGTAATGGGGCACATTGCCACCTCCCTCCCAATACTGCTGTGAGGATTAAATAAAATAACATACTTAAAGCACCTAGCATACTACCTAGAACATGGTAGATGCTTGAGAAATGGTGGGTACTCAGTTTTCCTTCCTCTTTTGCATCTAAGTTCCCTAAATACAGTGATGAGCAGATTGCTGTAAATGAACAAAATCACACTCTCCAATTTCTCCTCCTGAATGAGTTTTTTTGTAAAGACTGAAGTAATATTATACTTGAACTAGTGATGTCAGACGAATATCAGATATTTCTGGGCCCTAGTGGCTCACTCTATTCAGCACCTGTTATCCTTAAAGATAAATAGAGAGAAGGCCACGGTGGGAAATACAAACCACAGACCCTCCCTCGGAAGGCTTTGCTCTTGTACTGTCACCTAAGAAGAGAGCCAGCCCTGTGCAAAGACAAGGCCAAGATATGAGTTGGCACAAAGAACAGAAAAAAATATTAGTAGCTCAGAAGATATGCCATCTATAAAACATGCACCAAATGGAATACTTTTGGATAAAATGTCACATTTTAGTAAAAGCAAACAAACAAACAAACAAACACAACCCTCAGCTGAGAGCAGGAGATCCAGGTCAGAGTTTTGATGCTACCACTGGTTAGCTGCCTGACTTTGGTGAACTAAACTTTAATTTCTCTGTCAAATGAAAGCAATGCCATTTCTCCCACATCCTTTACAAAGGCCCGGTGAGTTGCAGATAAGTAGAAGACATTCCAAAAAAATTAAGCAGCAAAGAAATGCAAGATGAGAATACTAACTGGAAATCTACTTTGTTCCAAACTCCAATCACCAAGCACCACTACCCCTCAAGACTGAGAACTCTCTCATATTAACTGCTTCAAGCACACCCAGAGACGACAATAGCCTGAAGCTCGCTTATGTAAGAACGGAATGCAGTATTGCTTGGCATGTAGCATAATACTTTTCTTAAGAGAAATCCTTGGGAATGCCTCAGCTGAAGTACAAGGGCAGGTTCAGACCTTAGGTTTCGGAGAGAGGGCTCTCAGTCACAGAACACCAGAACTGTTGCCGGAGCAAATGATGTCATCGTAGCTCCTCTTACCATGGTCAATGTCAAAATTAAGATAGGAATTTCAAGGGCAAACTGTAGGGCTGTCAGGCAAATATATGTTAGAAAAGCAGTTTAGACCTTAGAATATTGCTTTAAAAATTGTTAATACTTCACAAAACATCAGCTGAAATTTATCCTATTCTATATTTTTATGTGAAGCTTTTATTGACAAAAATATATACAGTTGAATAGAAAATATATTCATTTACTCTATTTTTATTCCCACTACACATTAAGAAAAAAGTCATGTGAGTCACCTCTATCCAAAACCAGTAACAAATCAACAATACAAATATAAGATTTTTTAAGAGACAGATCAACCTAAGGGCTCTCCACTCTAGAGATAAAAAACGAATAGCTCAAATACCTGTTGGGTTTTTAAATGACTGGAAAATGAAAACTCAAAAATAACCACGGGCGCGTTGAAACATCTTGTAGAATACAGGTCTTCCCCCTTCCACAAACCATTCCTGCGACAGACCTGTGTACTCATTGCTGAAAATATCCCCAAATGTACGGATGCCGAGGATGAGAAGGGGAGGCATCAAATTAGTATCAAAAATAGTACTGTTGACACCTTGGTCAGGTTGGGGAGGGGGGTAAGAGGAATCCGGTATGATGCAAACCTTGCAGGCAAAACCGGACAACTCGCCGCTAAGTTTGGCGCGTCCTCGCTCTGCGCCCTCAGTCTCCGCCCCCCCCCCCACCCCGGGCACCCCAGATCTCAGTGCACTGGAAGGCCTTGGCAGAGAAGGAACCCCGTGGCTGAGGCTGGGAACTACGGCAGTGGGAGGAAGGGCGGCTCCTCTCTAAATGGGGGGGGGGGTCCTTGGGCACCACCCAAAGCCCTCGCACTCTCCCTTTCCCCTGACCCGCTGCCCCTCCCCCAAGGCAGGTCACCTGGCTCGGCCGCAGCCCGCTTGTCCTCCTGGGGCTCGCTCACTCCAGCCGTGCCACCGCCACCGCCTCCTGGAAGCGGCTTGTCCTCCAGAGTCACGGGGCAGGCGAGCGGGCGGGCTAGCCTGTGCCAAGGCTGCGGGAACCGTTCAACCCAGCCGGAGCTGGGACACTGCACTGATCGCGGCCGCCACCAGGGCGAAACTGGAGAGCTGAGCTCGGCTCCCCGGGGCGGGGAGGGGCGGCTGCAACTTTGGTGTTGGACGCGTGCGAGGAGGGGGCGCCCGTCTACAAACTCCGTGCCGCGCCCGTAACCTCTCCGGTCCAGGAATTTTTTTTATACCTCTTTTTTTAACCTAAAAGGAAACCAGATTCTTGCCCTCGAGCTCTTGCCTCCAGAGCCGTGCCCCTCCTTAGGCAGAAGACCACAGGGTAGAAAAAGGGGAGAGGGGAGGGTGTTGGCGGGAGACCCGCCTGGCTAGGTGCGCTGGAGGCTAACCGGACGAGAGCTCGCGGGGCAGCGACGGGCCGGGAGCAGCTGCCTGGGGAACCCGCCTTTGCGGCTCCTCCGGATCCCGCTCAGCTGCCCGCGCTGGCCCCCTCCTGTCTGGGACGGAGAGAGGCCTGGAGGGACTGGGCCAGCGGTGGGGAAGCAGTGACCCGGACTTGGATCACCCAAGTAGGAACTGGAAGTGACAGCGGCGGGGGGCAGAGCAGTAGCAGCAGCAGCAGCAGCTGTGGCCGGAGTAGCTGTGTTAGCAGCAGAAGCCCCGTTGTAGCGGCAACGGCCACACTGCGCATGCTGTTGCCGCCTGCTTCAGCCCTAAGTTCAGGGCTGCCGGCGCCTGACCTGCCACGGGCCACTGCCAGAGCCTCGAGCGGGAATCCCGGCCACACCGACTAGCCTGTCTTACTAACCTGCTTCCTCCTTCAACCCTGGGCGCCCTTCGGAACCCCAGGCTCTATGGTGAGCTTCTGAGACACCCAAAGAAAGAAGCATTCTATAGCGGACCTCCACATGCCTCCCTTCCCTTCAACTATCCTGAATGCCCTTCATGGGCTCTCTGTTAACAGGCCCCAAATCAAATAGTCTCTTTAAGGGAGAATAAAAAGGTTCATAATAGATGGGGAACATTTACAACATTACCGAAATCCAATTTTTAAGAAATACAATTCATTCTGTATAAGATTAGGATTGCCAGAGTCATGGGTGTCATTTAATGTAACTCACAGAACCCTCTAGGAATGTCAAATTTATTCAACAGAAAAAGAAAATCCACTTTATTCTTCCCATTAGCTCAAATTGAACAGCTCAATACAGAAAGCTTTGCCCAGTGGAAACTGATGGAAAGGGGCAAGTTAAAAACAGGGTCTAACAGTTATACATTATCAGTCCCTACTCTAATCTCTTCATTTTACAGCTGGTCAACAGAGGTTTAGATAAGGGGACCCTGACTTCACACAAGTGGCAGGCTCAAGGCTTGAAGGAAGGTCTGCTGATACCCATTACAGCTTTTGGGTAGTTGCCTGGCCTTATGCCTCACTCCTCCAGGGAGGTCCTACTCTCCTTGAGCTGGAGCTCTTCTGTGGGACATTTAGCCTTGACTTGTGATCATTAGTAGATCTGCTTTCCTTCCAAAACCGCTTGCCTTCAGAGCAGCCCCTGGGAAATGGCAAACCATCCATCCCTCAGGCCTCTCTTTGGGGAGGGCACCCATGCTGTTCCAGTGACAAGGCAGATGGAGTGAGTCAGGGAGACAGGAGGTAGTGAGGGGGTGAGGGCAAAGAGAAAAAGCCATACTGACACCAGCTGGTGAGAGAGAGAGAGAGAGAGAGAGAGACAGACAGACAGAAGGAAGGGAGAAAGAGAGAAAGGAGGCACTAACTGATCATATATATATATATATATATATATATATATATATATATATATATGTATATGTATATATATATATACTTGTATATATTCAATGAAATCCATGAACAAAACATCTTTTTACAAAATAGACTTAGGCCAGCAGCACGATAGGAGATGGTAAAGAGTCCCTGGCAATGGATTGGTAGTAAGGGTGGCAGGGGGACAATACAGGAAGATCTGATGGAGGTGAGGTGGGGGAAACCTGGCTGAAAGGAAAACCAATCACAGAACAATGCAGTCAGAGAGGTACCAGCCAACCAGGCCACTCAAGAAAGATCAGAACTGTATATGTCTCCGACTCCCACAAAGTTCAAAGGCAGAACAAAACCAAAACTACCATTGCTAAACTACTGTTGTGAATGGACTTCCTAGTCACAGTAGTGACACTCTACCTAGACATGAGGATTTTTTTCATACTTTCCGGAAGATTTTCTCTTGAGGTCTGTGTGTCCTCTCTGCCTCCTCCATTCTACAAATAAAATAGGACAGATATACATATTTGGTTCACAGAAAAGGAAATACAAATGTAATAAAAGGAGTGATAAGATGTCCAAACTCACTTGGAATCATGAAATACAAAAATATAGCAATAAATGAAATACCATTTTCACCCAACAGTTTAACAAACATTGAAGATAATATTGAGGGCTGCCAAGGACATGAGTAAGAAGGCACTTTCTATACTACTGGTAGGAGTAGAACTTTGTATAGCATTTTTGTAGGGGAATTTGAGAGTATCTATAGAATTTTGACACAGTAATTTTATTTCCATGAAGAAAGACATTTCAAGATTAATCACAAATGTGCACAAATCTCTATGTGCATATCCAGCATAACCCACTGAGATTTATCCCAGGAATGTAAGATTGATTTAACATATAAAAATTAATCAATGTAATACCACATATCAATGTAATAAAGGACAAAAACCAATGGTCACCTTAGCAGAAGCAGAAAAAAAACCTTTGACAAAATCTAGCATCCTTTCATGATTAAAAAACATTCAAAAGAGTTGGAATATAAGGGAACTTCTTCAACCTGATAAAAGGCATCTATGAAAAACCCACAGCTAACATAAGACTTAATGGTGAAAGACTGAAAACTTCCCCTAAAATAAAAAACAAGACTAGCATGCTCTGGCTGGTGTGGTTGAGTGGGTTGAGTGCCAGCCTGCAAACTGTTAGGGTTGGGGGAGTGCAAGAGGCAGCCAATTGATGTCTCTCCCTCGTTTTCTCCCTCTTTCCACCCTCTCTAAAAATACATACATACATACATACATACATACATACATACACACAAGACTAGCATGTCCATTCTCATCGCTTCTATTCAACATTGTACTGGAGGTTCTAGCCAGGCAAATTAGGCAAGAAAATTAAATAAAAGGCATCCAAATTTGAAAGAAAGAAGTAAAACTATCTCTGTGCACAGATGATATGATATACAAGAAAACCACAATAAATCTAAAAAAGCTATTATAGCTAATAAATAAGTTCAGCAAGGCTGAAGAATACAAGAGCAGTACACAAAAATCAATTGTATTTTATATACTTGCAATGAACAATCCAAATATAAAATTAAGAAAACAATTATATTTACAATGGCATCAAAAGGAATAAAATACCACCAAGGTATTTTATTATATCACATAAGATAATAAATATCACCAAGGAGGTACAAGACAAGTACATTGAAAACTGCACAACAGTGCTGAATGAAATTTTAAAAGGCCTAAATAAATGGAAATATATTCTCTATTATGGATCAGAATATATAATATTGTTAAGATGACAATAGTCACCAAAGTAATATACAGATTGAACACAATGCCTATCAAAATTCCAGCAGACCTTCTTGCAGAAATGGACAGGCTGACCCTAAAATCCATATGGGCATAAAAGGGATTCGCAATAGCTAAAATGATTTTTAAAATAAAGAATAAAGTTGGAAAGTTCACACTTTCTGATTTGAAAACTTACCACAAAGCTATATTAATCAATTCAATGGGGAAAAGAATAGTCTTTTCAACAAATGGTGTTGAGACAACTCGATACTCACATGTAGAAAATGAACTTGGGCCCTTACTTCACAGTACATACAAAATAATCAACTCAAAATAGATCAAAGACATAAGTGTAAGAGCTAAAACTATAACACTCTTGGAAGAATACATAGGAGTAAATCTTCATGACCTTGCATTAAGCAATGTTTTCTTAGATATAATACCCAAAACACAAGCAACAAAAGAAAAAAGATGAATTTTGCTTCATCAAAATTAAAAAATGAAATTGTGTTTCAGAGGATACTATCAAACTTGGGGAGATGATTCAGAGAGTGTTTTGTTTTCCAGGTGTCTCAGCAGGTTTACCAGTTTCTAGCTGTGTGATCCTCTGAGACCCTAGGACACTATAGCCATGTGAGAACACAAAGATGGAGGTCACTTGGAGAGGCCAACTGGCAGGCTAGGGTCACAAGGCAGTATCTTTTTAACATGGTCACCGTGGTCACTCAAATTGTCAGTGTGCTGTTGCATCTCTGGCTTCATTTTTCTGCATTTCCAAACTGACCATTTCAAATGGTTACTTTTTTCTTTAGATAAAGAAGAGTGTATTCTGGGCAATAGTCAAGCCTTGTTCTTCTTGTATTTTGTATATTAACAGTTTTATAGTATCAATAAAAATCTATTAAGCATATCCGATACAAGGTAATGTGCAAAGTTCTTTAGGCCTGAGAGATATTCTACATAAAGTGACAAGATATGGGAACAACATAAATACCCATCAATGGATAAATGGATAAAAAACATGTGGTGTGTAGATATAATGGAATATTATTCAGCCATGAAAAGGGAGGGTATCCTGCCATCTATAACAACATAAATGGCTCTTGAGCACATTATTCTAAGTGAGATAAGTCAGAGAAAGACAAGTAGATTGCACTTATCACTTATATGTGCAATCTAAAAAAAGGCAAACTTGAAAAAAACAGAGAAAAAATGGTGGTTATCAGGGAATGGGGTGGGGGAATAAAAATTGATGTTGCTTAAGGATAAAAAATTGCAATGAGTAGTAAATAAGCCGTAGTGATCTAATGTACAATAGAATAAATATAGACAACAATATTGTACTATGACTATGTAATGTGGGCAGCTATATTACAATATATAAATACATCAAAGTAACATATTGTACACCTTAAATTTACACAATGTTGTATGTCAAATATGGTCAGTTAAAAAGAAGCTAATTTTTTAGATTTTCAGTCAAGATGGTGGTATAAGTAAACACAGCTCACTTACTCACACAACCACATCAAAATTACAACTAAAATATAGAACAAATATCACTCAGAACTATCAGAAATTGAGTCAAATGGAAGTCTGACAACTACAGAATTAAAGAAACAACATCCATCCAGACTGGTAGGGGAGGTGGAGATGCAGAAGAGGCTGGTCCCATATCCACAGGTGGTGTAAAAAAATTCCGGAGAGATATCTCAGGAGTGAGGAATCCCAGCCCCACACCAGGCTCCCTAGCCTAGGGTTCCAGTGCCAAGAAAATAAGACCCCACAACTTCTGCTGGCAAAAGCCAGCAGGGATTTAGTCAGTGGAAGAAACTCCTGGAGTCCTAAGCAGTTCCTCTTAAAGAACCCACACACAGACTTACTCAGACTCACTCCCTCTGAGCTCCACCACGGGTGTAGCAGCTTGAAAGACAACAGTGGCATACCGGGAGAATCTGAAGTGCCTGGCATCAAATCAGGAGCTGAGGGACAGCTCTCTTCCAGAAAGAAAGGTGGATGAAGGCCATTGCCCCTTTTCTGAGACCTCCCCCCACAAATCCACAGAGCTGTCAGGACAGTGTCATATCTGAGACTCCAACAACCTGACTAACACTATTTGCCCTGCCCTGGAGATCCCCTAAGACTCCATCCCACCCAACTTTTGGGCCCACCCAAACTATTAACAGTGAATTTTCTATATGAATGGCTGGTCTTGGCTAATGCTTCACAACTTCCTAAATCCTCTCAAACAAGCAACAGCCAGCTTCACTAAGTCCCCAGCCCCTGCACCTCTTGTTAATTGGCCCCAGGCCCAGCACTAGGAGGAGCTGGGCTAGATTCACAACTTGGCTTGGCCTGGGAATCTCTAAACCCAGCACGAGTAGCAGCCATTTCAGATTGCTTTACAGCCCAGGCAGGGTGGACCTGGGAAGAATACAGGAGATGGCTGACCTTGGCCTATACAACCTGGGACACCCCAGAGCCTGCATACTGAGTGGACAGCTGCAGACCATATTGGAACACCACCACCCTCCCCCTGCATAGCTGATCCTCCACAGAGTGTGGAGGTTGGTGGCCAGTGGTCAAAGCCAGTCCCAGAAGCTGACCAGCCTGGATAAATCTCTCCCATTGACCTGCAAACAGCAATCAAGGCGCAACCACAAGAGGAGGGAGTACTCAGCCCACGTGAAGGTTGCACCTTGAGTACTCAGCTTCAGTGATAGGGGAGGATGGGCCACTGGACCCTACAGGACACCTACTACATTAGGCCACACTACCAAGACACAGAGTCAAAGCAGCTCTACCTAACACATAGAAAAAAACACAGGGAGGCTACCAAAATGAGGAGACAAAGAAACATGGCCCAAATGAAAGGGCAGCTCAAAACTCTAGAAAAAGAACTAAACAAAATGGAGATAAGCAATCTGTCAGATGCAGAGTTCAAAACATTGGTTATAAGGATGCTCAAAGAACTTAGTGAGGACCTCAGTATCATAAAAAAGATCCATTCAGAAACAAAGGAAACACTAATTGAAATAAAGAAAAAATTACAGGGAAATGACAGTAGAGTGGATGAATCTAAAAATCAAATCAATGATTTGGGACATAAGGAAGCATGAAACAAGAAATCAAAACAACAAGAAAAAAAGAATCCAAAAAAACTAGGATAGTGCAAGCAGCATATGGGACAACTTCAAGCATTCCAACACTTGCTTCATAGAGAAACCAGAGGAAAAGAGAAGAATAAGAAACTGAAAATCTATTTGAAAAAATAGTAAAAGAAAACTTCCTTAATTTGGTAAAGGAAATGGGCATGCAAGTCCAGGAAGCACAGAGAGTCCCAAACAAGATGGATGCAAAGAGGTCCACTCCAAAACACATCATAACTAAAATACCAAAGGATAAAGATGAAGAGAGAATCTTAAAAGCAGCAAGAGAAAAGTAGTTAGTTACTTACAGTGAAGTCCCCATAAGACCGTCAGTGGATTTCTCAAAAGAAAGTTTGCAGGGTAGAGGGGATTGGCAAAAAATATTAAAAGTCATGAAAAGCAGGGACCTACAGCCAAGATTGCTCTATCCAGCAAAGCTATCATTTAGAATGGAAGGGCAGATAAAGCGCTTCCCAGATGAGAAAAAAAATAAAGAAATTCATCATCACCAAATCATTATTATATGAAATGTTAAAGGGACTTATTTTAAAAAAAAGATTAAAAACTATGAACATTAAAATGGCAATAAATACAAACCTATCAACAATTGAATATAAAAAACAAACTAAGCCAACAAGAACAGAGATAGAATGGATATGGAGAATGTTTTGACAGTTGCCTGATGGAAGGGGAGTGTGGAGAAATGGATGAAGAGGTGAAGGGATTAATAAGTTCAAATAGGTAGTTACAGAACAGTCATGAGGATGTACAGTAACATATAGGAAATGGAGTAGCCAAAAAACTTATATGCATGACCCATGGACATGAACAATGATGGATCGCCTGAGGGAGTAGTGGGGCGCTGGGTGGAGGGGGCAAAGGGGGAAAATTGGGACAGCTGTAACAGCACAATCAGTAAAATATAATAAAAATGTTATTTTTTAAAAACTTGCAAAGATTTTTGTTTAGGCCTGTCTTTTAGCTCCCTAGGATCTTGAAACTAGATGGTCATTATTCTTGGTTGCTGGGTGCCCCCTTGCTCAGCTTTCAGTCTCATGTATTTATTTTATTAGACTTCCCTCAGTGTTCTAGGAGTGCCTCAATATGTCTCTAATATAGCCCTTACAGGCATAATTTTGCATACAATATTTCCTAGTAATAACAGTAACGTTGAGTAGTTATTATACATGCCTTATGCACAGAGATATATTAAGTGCCTTAGATGTATTTTCTCATTGGATAATTGAAACAACCCTCTGCAATAGATATTGTTAATGTTTGCATTATACAGATGAAGAAACTGGAGCTTAAAGAGACCAAGTAACTGTCTTGCTCATCACTCTATTTCCAGTGCACAGGACAGTACCTGGTTCATCATGGAGACCCCTTCCCCCCAAATAAACAAATGAATAATTGATTTCAAGGGGAAAATTCTGGGAAGATTGGGAAGCACTAAGAATCCTTCTTCTCACCTAGACAGCAATTGTACTGGCAGAATCTGCCTGATATAACTATCAGGAGTGTTGGAGTCTATTCAAAGTTAATTTCAGTCTATTTTATCTTTTAGCACTGTAGCAGCTACCATTTACCCACTCACCCCAATTCCATGTCAGGAAGCTGTGCATGTATTTTAAGAGCAGTTTGAAGAAGACAGAGTGGGCAGTAAGTCCCCAACACCTCCCCCCACTAAAAAAAAGAGGCCAAGTAACTTTTTCCAGAGTCACATAGTCAGTAACTGACCAAGCCATGACTCTGGCCCAAGTCTGTCAAACCAGAGTAGGTATGTGTTTAACCATGATGCCAATATTGCCTTATTACAATATTCATATAATGTTCAGGCCAGCCTGAATTATCAAAAAGAGATAAAAATATTTCAAGTGCCTTCATTTAAAAAATGAAAATTATGATATACTTTTTAGAAGTACTTTTATTCAAAGTGGATAAAAATATTTTAAGCATTAGTGCTTAAAGAAGTAAGCATTAGTTATCAGAAAAATCCACTTTTGTGAAATGACGCATTCTCCAGCAATGCCAAATCCAAGAGGTGTTTCTGTATTATCTACTATTCTCAGAGCTGCAAAGCAGCTCTGTATACCTTCCTGCAGCTTCAGAGTACAAAAATCTTTGGCAACTTCACCATATTTTTATTTGACAAATAAAAATGAGAATACCATGATCTGTTGCATAGTAGCCATCATTCTATAAGGGATGTAGAGGGGCCTCGGGCCTTACCTACCTCAAAAGCTATACAACACAGGTGCTCATGCACACACACACATGCTCATATGCATACGTGTGTGCACACACACACACAGAGCTAAAATTGGGCAATAAGGAAACCTGGAATAAAATACTCTGAAACAAGCACAGCCTGATGCTATAGCTTACTTTAGGAAAAATTCTAAAGCAAGCAATATTTATGTGGGGCAAAGCTACTCGCACTACTATTAATAATAATAGATAATGCTTGGAGAAAACTATGTGTCAGGCATTCTTCAATGAACATGTATTCATTGAAATCTCACACCAATCCTATGAGATAAGTGCTGCTACTATTCCCACTTTACTGCTGGGGAGAACGAGGCATAGAGGTATTGTTAAGTAACATGTCGAAGATCACAAAGCTACTAGTCAGAGAAAACTGAGATTTGAACCCAAACGGTCTATTGTCAGAGTCCGTGTTCAAGCTACTACTAATACTTCTCCTCAAATAATACTGCTAATGCATGTCTACACCTCTTATGCCCCTGGTCCTGTGCTGTGTGCTCTATATACATTACCTCATAGATATTTTTTGAGGTTGGAGATCTTAGTTCTAAATAATTATGCAGTATCTCATTTGACCTTTAAAACAAGCCCATGAGGTACCTATTATTGTGTCCATTTTACAGATAAAAACACTGAGACACAGAGAAGTTAAGTAACTTTGCACACAGGTGGAAGTACCAACTGTGCTTCAGTAAACCCCCTATATGTACAGTAAGGACCCGTATAATATAAAATAATGTGACATAAATGCAATATACAATTTTTACCTCAGGGTCAGTTTCTCTCAGCTTTTCAAGGCCTCTGTTCTAAAGTGTTGTTAATGGGGAAAAGTAACAATACACTTTCCTCTCTTCCCAACTCAAGGGGAATGCAGTGAATTTCTGCAGCAGCCATTGGTCCACTTTTGGTTGCCTTTAGTAGGGAGGCACAGCATGAAAGCTCTGTCACCAAAAGCCTTCTTTCAGGGTTTGGATACTCTATCTGAAACATACCATGTTTTGAGTTTTGTTTTGTTTTGTTTTGAAAATGGTATCTGGAAAAGCCAAACTAGCAAGCCTCCACTGGAGCCACCAATCTCAACCATGGTTTCCGTATAATGCTTCCTCTGTTTAACAGAGAAAATAAACCAATGACTTTCACTATAACACCACCTTCACTAGCAGAGTGAAAAAACAATGATACCAAGGAAGGCAATCTGGGTGGGCTTACCTCCACTTGAAGGGTTGCACATCCTTTCAGGAAGTCATTGATGTTGTTGATGCAGTCAGCTTCTGTGTGGGGCTCCAGACAGTACTAGAGAAACATAGTCAAATGTCACTTGGAACCTGTCATCCCATGCCAAGCATACTATATACACCATTCACTAAAAACTACACAAGCAAGCTTTTTAAGGCAGGGAGCAACATTGCTGTCAATCCAGGAAGAGAAATAACCACCAAAGGAAGTGATGCAAAAGTCTAAACCGTTGGTCTTTGTTTCAAATGTCACCAAACCTTAGTCTCATGATATCTCTAATTACAAATGTTTTCTCATGGAACGTTTTTTGCCTCAGTGTGGTGATAGCAAATCAGAGAAACCCAGACAACTTTTTGAGCTTGGTTTTGCTTTCAACTTATTACCTTGCTCCGTCCTCTTCATGATAATTTATTCAAGTATATTTTCCCCTTTGTTCTCTGCATTTGATCACAATTCTCTACCTTTTACCACCTTTTTCTCACTGATTTTCAAGTTTAAAAAATTATAAGTAAATTAGATTTTTTCAATAAAAATACAAACTGGTTCCAGAAGGCAAAAGAACTATACTCACAGTCACATTGCCTGCTAACCTTAAGAATATGGGTGTAGGACTCCACATTTAATCTTATTTAAAGTGCCTGCCCTAGAAATCATCCATCTTTGTGATCATGGATTTCCAACATTAAAAATTTTGGATTTTTAGAAGAGAATAAGGGTAGTTTCACTTTGAACACATGTTGCACTTGAAACATGTACTTGGTTTTTATTGTTTTAACAAACCTATGCGACATTTGGGATTATTTCTCCTAGTTGCTAAATAGCTTCTCTTTCAATGGATATTTTATTTGTTTGAGAAGAAAATCTACATTGATTTTAGTCAAACTGTCACTAAACACCATGAACATCTGTTAAAAATCATCCTATTATGGCACAAACTCATATGTACCCCAAATTCAAAACATGTCCTTGGTACACAGGGAGGTGTAACACTTATCTCTATGACAGAGCAAATTTGTGATATGGGTGTTCACCTTGCCCCTGGTATCAGTGTTGTAACAGGTTTTATAATACTAATACTTGGTGGCCAGCTACTAAAAGATAATATATCATTTTCAGACTTTTTCAAACTATAAAAACAGTAAGAGAGAATGTCTAACTCTTAGAAAGAAATTAAACTAGGGGAGTCCCAAAACGGGGACAATAGAAAATCTCAAGAGTTACATTATTGCTCCTCTCTGGTGATAAGTAGTCCCAAAGATACTGCAAATGTCCCTTACCTTTTCTACAGAGCCAGGTCTCAGTCTGTTGATCAGTTTGCACAGCACTACCCCATTTTTCAGTGAAGACTTCAAGAACTCCTCCGGATCACAGATGGTCTTTTTGGGGGACTCTAAAACTCCCAAGGATATAAGCCATGTCACGATTTGCTCTTCTGGATTCATTACTGAGGACTGTACGCTCCAAACAGCTCACTGGGGCAGCTGCAAGGACTAAGCCACATCCGTGATTGCATCTGCTGTTGTCTTCCTTTTTATGAGTTCTCTTCTGGTGCTTGCAGAGAAAAGCTTTAAAACAACGTTTCTTAGACAATGGTGGAACTCACTCAAATTATAGGATTTCAAAACCACAGAGGTCACACTCAAAGATGTGGAAAGAGAATGAATATAAAAACCCTGGATGACACTTTTTTTTTCCAAAATCTGCAAAACAAATTCACTAGAATTAAAAAAAAAAGAAGAAGAAATGCACACACACACAACAGTGCAAAAAGCTGTAAGGGAAGGAAGTGAGGAGGATGCTGGGGAGGGAGGAGAAAGAAGGAAGCAAGTACTCTTGGAAAACAGAGGTGAGCCAGCACATCAGGGGACCTTGGAAATGAGACACTCTTTGGTCAGTCTGGGAAAATGCTGTCAGTAAAGGGTTTAGCCCCAGTGAAACTCTGGCTTCTGTCAGGAGGAAGATGCCAAATGGCTCTTAGGTCAGACAGATCTGAGCCTCGTAGGGAGCTATGCTGGCACAGCATGGCTCAAAGAAGGTAGGCTCAGAAAATTCTACGAAATGACCGGATGTCCTCATACTGTCTCACAGAGATGGTGTGTCATGATCACTTCTTGCAAAACACGTTGAGTTGCATGGTAACACAGTGCCAAGCAAATGAAGATTGTGCCTGCTGTCAGCCATCACTGTATATAAGCAGAAGCTAGAAGAATGGCATTTTACTTTGCAGCCAAAAAGCTATGTTTAGGGAAATAGGCTAAGGATAACATCTGACATCCTGTTTACTTGCATTCTTTAGCAATTCTTTTTCTGGACCTGATTCCACTACACAATCCAGCTGCAGTAGTCTTAGCAAAGGCTCATACACAGTCACATAAGTGGGTAAAAAACACTTGAAAACAGAACTTTTGAGAACAAAAGAGCACTTGTCCTCTGTCTATTCTACAGCCTGGAAGGTTGATGTTTCCCCACAAAACACTTTGCATTAAAAATGCTTCTCTACAAAAAATTGGTTTATAAAAACAGATATTTACTTTTTTGAACATTTTCAAAACCAGTTGAAATAGTCATACTGTAGGGAAATTTATGATAAGACCAACTTTAACAGTAGAGCCTCCTCTTATTGGCAAATGCATGGAACTCACCATCACTGCCTATCCTCATACATATGCTCTTCCTCAGCTTCAGAATTAAAAAAAAATTTTACAGATGCAGAAGCTGAAGTCTATTTTTAAGTATATTTTATTGATTATGCTATTACAGTTGTCCCATTTTTTTCACCCTTTTATCCCCCTCTGCCCTGCACCCAACTCCCTCCAGCATTCCCCCCACTTAGTTCATATCCATGGGTCTTACATATCAGTTCTTTGGTTTCTACATTTCCTATACTATTCTTAACCTCCCCCTATCCATTTTGTACCTATCGATTATGCTTTTTAATACCTGCATCTATTCCTCCATTTTACCCCACCCCTTCTCACTGATAACCCTCCAAATGATCTCCATATTCATGATTCTGTTCCTGTTCTGGTCGTTTGGTTAGTTTGTCTTTGTTTTTGTTTTGTTTTTGCTTTTTGTTTTTTAGATTCAGTTGTTGACAGTTGTGAGTTTGTTGTCATTTTACTGTTCATAGTTTTGATCTTCTTCTTTTTCTTAAATAAGCCCTGTAACATTTCAAATAATAAGGGCTTGGTGATGATGAACTCCTTTAGCTTTACCTTGTTTGGGAAGCACTTAATCTGCCCTTCAATTCTAAATGATAGCTTTGCGGGATAGAGTAATCTTGGACTGTGGTCCTTGCCTTTTATGAGTTTGAATGCTTCTTTGCAGCCCCTTCTTGCCTCAAAGGTTTCTTTTGAGAAATCAGCTGATAATCTTTTGGGAACTCCTTTGTAGGGAACTCCTTTTCTCTTGCCGTTTTAAGATTCTCTCCTTATCTTTAATCTTGGATAATGTAATGATGATGTGCTTGGTGTGTGCTTCCTTGGGTCCCACTTCTTTGGGACTCTCTGAGCTTCCTGGACTTCTTGGAAGTCTATTTCCTTTGCCAGATTGGGGAAGTTCTCCTTCATTATTTTTTCATATACATTTTCAATTTCTTGCTCTTCCTCTTCTCCTTCTGGCACCCCTATGATTTGGATGTTGAAATGTTTAAAGTTGTCTCAGAGGTTCCTAAGCTTGTCCTCATTTTCTTCAAATTCTTGCTTCTTCATTCTGTTCTGGTTGAATGTTTATTTCTTCCTTCTGCTCAAAATTGTTCATTTGAGTCTTCATTTCCTTCCTTTCACTGTTGGTTCCCTGTATATTTTTATTTATTTTATTTTGCATAGCCTTCACTTTTTCCTCTATTTTGTGACCATACTCAAACACTTCTGTGAGCATCTTGATTACTAGTGTTTTGAACTCTGAATCTGATAGGTTGGCTATTGCTCAGTAGTTTTTCTAGAGTTTTGAACTATTCTTTCATTTGGGCCATATTTCTTTTTCTTGGTGCACCTGTTACATTGTAGGTGGCAGAGTCTTAGGTATTCGTCAGGGTGGGGAAACTCATGTCGCTGCATTGTGGCACTATCTGTGGCGGGAGGGGTCAGAGAGGGAACAATGCTGCTTGCTCTGCTCTTGGGCGGTTTTCAGTCATTTTTCCCACTACCCAGAAGTAAATTGGACCCTTCTGGGTATAATTCCCAGGTGGGTGAATTTGTGTAAGTTCTAGGACCCTGTTGTTCTGTCCAACAAACACTTCTGTGAGGTTGGGAGTTTCTCCCACCACTGCAACCCCCACAGATTTTTACAGCCAGAGGTTTTGAGGTTTTCTTTTCCTGTGCTGGAACCCTGGGTTGCGTGGTTTGTCTCAATCACCAGTTGTTCCTTCCAATTTATCCGCATGTAAATGTGGGATCTCCGGCCCCCATCTTGCCTGCCCAGTTCTCCTGCTGCTGTCTTCCACGTGTCCTCCCACCCTGGCTGCCCATCTCAACCCCTCCTACCAGTCTGGATGAATGTTAAACTTCTTTGTCAGACTTCCATACAGTTGGATTTTCTGGCAGCTCTGGTTGTTTCTTGTTTTTAAATTTGTTGTTGTCCTTCTTCTGGTTGTGCAAGGGGGCAAAGTGTATCCACCTATGCCACCATCTTAGCTGGAAGTTCTGACTTAGTTTGCTTTTAATTGTGTCTTCTACATCATGTAACGAATGAGAACTAATGCAATTCATTGTTGTTCATTTATAAAAGCTCTCTAGGTATTAAGGGTATTAACTTTTTGATATATATTTTAAAACTTTTTCCTAGTTAGTATTTTTTAAATTTTACTTATGTCTGAACAGTTACTATACAGAAGTTTTTAATTTTGTATATAATTAAATATAGCAATCTTTCCTTTTATGATGTATACCATTTAAATCACGGTTAAAGTCCTTCCTCGAGGTTGCTTTAGAAATTTATCTTAGGGAAATAATGACAAGTTCAGAAGACACATGTTCATAACAATAAAATCACAATCCAAAGTACCAGAAAAAATTAATAAATCACTCCCAGTCAAATTGAAGAAGTTTTGCTCTGTGAAAGCCAAATTGAAGAGGATGAAAAGGCAAGCCACAGACAGGGAGAAAGCGTGGAAAACCACACATCTAATAAAGGTATATCGAGAATACATTTTTAAATTCTTAAAACTCAAAAGTAAAATAAAATATTAAGCAATCCAGAACTTTTGATCAAGATAGAGTCATAGGTAAACACCCCTAGCCTCTTCACACAACTATAGAAAAAATACAACTAGACTGCAAAACAAGTATGACCCAGAATTGTGTGAAAATCAAGCTGTATGGAAGTCCAACTACCAAGGATTTAAAGAAACCACATTCATTCAGAGGGATAGGAAGGGCAGAGGTACAGAGAGGTGTGGAGAGGTGGAGAGGTGCAGAGAGGCACAGAGACATAGAATGGGGGTCTCAAACCATGTGTAGTGGATAAAAATCAGGAGGGATAACTTGGGAGCGAGGGTCCTGAGCCCCAGACCAGACCACCCAGCCCAGGGTTCCAGCTCCAGGAAGATAAGTTCCCATAACTTCTGCTTATAAAAACATGTGGTGGTTGGGGTGGTGGAAGAAACTGTGAGATTCTCAAGAGACTCTTTGTAAAGAACCCAAAATGGACTTAGGACTCATGCAGATGCACCTCCTCTGGGATTCAGCACCAGGGCAACAGTTGGGAGGGCACCAGTGGCATATAGGGAGAAAGGGAGATGACTGGAAACAGGGCAAGTGCCAGGAGATAACTCCCCCTTGAGCAAAAACTCCAGAGGCCAGGCAGTGGCATTGTCCCCTCTCTGAGCCCTCCTCCACAGAAATCAACATAGGTATGACATGGGTTACCTTGCCCTGGTGATTACCTAAGGCTCCACCCCATACAACTTATAGGTATGTTTTTCTACAATAGGTCACACTGCTAAGACAGGGAGTCAAAGTAGCTCTACCTAATACACAGAAACGAACACAGGGAGGCTGTCAAAATGAGACAACAAAGAAATGTGACCCAAATGAAAGCACAGAACAGAACTCCCGAAAAAGATCTAAACAAAATGGGGATAAGCAACCTATCAGATGCACAGTTCAAACCACTGGTCACCAGGATGTTCTAAGAACTCATTGGGTACTTCAATGGCATAAAAAAGACCTGGGCAAAAATGAAAATTGCATTAAGTGAAATAAAGAAAAATCTACAGGGAACCAACAGCGGAGGGGATAAAGTAAAAAATGAAATGAACAATTTTGAAGAAGAGGAAGGAAAAAGCATTCCATCAGATTAATAGCAGGAAGAAAAAAGAATTTAAAAAAATGAGGATAGGCTAAGGAAACTCTGGGACATCTTCAAACATACCACATCTGAATCATACAGGTGACGGAAGAAGAGAAAGAGCAAGAAATTGAAAACTTATTTGAGAAAATAATAATAATAAAAAAAACTTCCCTAATTTCATGAAGGAAATACAAATATAAGTCCAGGAAGCACAGAGAGTCCCAAACAAGATGGACCCAAACAGGACCACACCAAGACACATCAAAATTAAAATGCCAAAGGTTAGCCGTTGTTGGTGTGGCTCAGTGGATGGAGTGCTGGCCTGCGAACCAAAGGGTCACGTGTTCATTTCCCAGTCAGGGCACATGCTTGGGTCATGGGCCAAGTCCCCAGTAGGGGGTGCTCGAGAGGCAACCACACATTGATGTTTCCCTTCCTCTCTGTCTCCCTCCCTTCCCCTCTCTCTACAAAAATAAAATAAAATCTTTTAAAAAAATAAGTAAAATGTCAAAGGTTAAAGATAAAGAGAGAATCTTGCACTTTGGTCTGGGGTGCAAAAGTAAGACGACAAAGGAGACGTCACTGTTTGGTAAGCACTGCAACAGGATGCACATGTTGTGCCCCTGCTATGGTTTGAATATCTACCACTGGCAGAAGTCCACCTGTGGCAAGTACGGCTACCCCACCAAGCAGAAGAGGAAGTATAACTGCAGCGTCAAGGCTAAAAGACGAAACACCACTGGGACTGGTCGCATGAAGCACCTAAAAATTGTTTACTGAAGATTCAGGCATGGATTCTGTGAAGGAACAACACCAAACCCAAGAAGGCAACTGTTGCAGAATCCAGTTCATCTTAAGGATTTCACTGATTAGTAGCACAATAAATGTTCTGGCATCCAAAAAAAATACAAAAAAAGAGAGAGAGAGAATCTTAAAGGCAGAATGTAACCTACAAAGAAGTTCCCATAAGACTGTCAGCTGATTTCTCAAAAGAAACTTTGCAGGATAGAAGGGATAGAATGGCAAGAAGTATTCAAAGTGATGAAAAGCAAGGACCTACAACCTAGATTAATCTATCCAGCAAAGCTATCATTTAGATTTGAAGAGCAGATAAAGTGCTTCCCAGACAAGGTAAAGCTAAAGGAGTTCATCACCAAGCCATTATTGTATGAAATGTTTAAGGGACTTATTTAAGAAAAAGAAGGAGGTCAATATGATGAACATTAAAATGGCAATAAATTTACAACTATCGATAATTGAATCCAAATAACAAACTAAGCAAACAAGCAGAACACAAACAGAATAATAGATATGGAGACCATTTGGAGGGTTATCAGTTGGGAGGAGGAAGTAAGAGAATGGGGGAAAAGGTGTATGGATTGAGAAGCACAAATTGGTAGGTACAAAATAGACAAGGGGACGTTAAGAACAGTATAGGAAGTGGAGTAGCCAAAGGACTTATATGTGTGACCCACGGACATGAACTAAGGAGGAGGACTGCTGGAGAGAATGGGGGACCTGGTGGAGGGGACAAAGGGGGGAAAATTGGTACAACTGTAATAGCATAATCAATAAAATATATTTTAAAAATTAAAAAATCCAATAGAAAATGGGCAATACACATGAACAGATATTTCATGAAGTAAGATATGAGGATGGTAAATAAAGACATGAAAAGATATTCAATATCATTTGTTAGTCACTAAGAAAATGAAAATTAAAACAAAATGAGATATCACTACACACATCAGAAGAGTTCAAATAAAAAACACTGACAACACCAGGCCTACCTCCCGAGAGCACGAGGAGTACGGGCAACCCTGGCCTGCCACCCCCCTGCCAAGGTCAGAGACCCCGCCCAGTGGCCAGCACCTGGAGCAGGCCCACCAGCGGAGTGGCGCAGTGGCACCATGCAGGTCGCTCTGAAGATTATGCAGCAGCAGACCTTCAAGACTAACAATGACCCCAATGAGACCATTGAAGTACTGAAAGAGAAGATTGAACCCGAAAAGGGTAAAGATGCCTTTCCTGTAGCGGGTCAAAATTTAATTTATTCAGGCAAAATCCTCAATGATGATACTGCTCTAAAAGAATATAAAATTGATGAGAAAATCTTTGTGGTGGTTATGGTGACAAAACCCAAAGCAGTGACAACACCAGTACCAACAACAACTCAGCAATCAAATCCTGCCACCACTACCACAATTAGTTCCTCCAGGGCACCAGCTGTGGCTCAGGTCCCAACCCCCACCCCTACTTGGTCTCCCACTCCCACACCTGCATCTATCACTCCAGCATCAATGACAACATCTTCTGAATCTGCATCTGCTAGTGCAACAAAACAGGAGACCCCTGCAGAAAAGCCAGCAGAAACATCAGTGGCTACTAGCCTAACATCAACCGACAGTACATCAGGAGATTTTTCTCAGTCAAACCTTTTTTTTAAAGATTTTATTTATTTTATTTTTAGACAGAGGGGAAGGAAGGGAGAAAGAGAGGGAAAAAAACATTAATGTGTGGTTGCCTCTCGCGCACTCCCCACTGGGGACCTGGCCTGCAACCCAGGCATATGCCCTGACTCAGGAATCGAACCGGTGACCCTTTGGTTCATGGGCTGATGCTCAATCCATTGAGCTATACTAACCAGGGCAGGTCAAATCTTTCTGAAGATGCAACAAGTGTACTTGTGACAGTCTTATGAAAATGTGGTAACTGAGATCATGTCAATGAGCTATGAACGAGTGCAAGTAATTGCCACTCTGAGAGACAGTTTCAACAACCCTGACAGAGCAGTGGAGTATCTTTTAATGGGGATTCCTGGAGACAGAGAGAGCCAGGCTGTGGTTGATCCCCCTCCAGCAGCTAGTAATGGGCTCCTCAGTCTTCAGTGGCTGCAGCTGCATCAACTATGGCAGCAACAACTACAACAAGAAGTTCTGAAGGACATCCCCTTGAATTTTTACAGAAGAAGCCTCGGTTTCAACAGGTGAGACAAATTATTCAACAGAATCCTTCCCAGCTTCCAGCATTGCTACAACAGATAGGTTGAGAAAATCCTCAGTTACTGCAGCGAATTAGCCAACATCAGGAACATTTTATTCAGATGTTAACTGAACCAGTTCAAGAAGCTGGTGGTCAAGGAGGAGGTGGTGGAGGTGGCAGTGGAGGAATTGCAGAAGCTGGAAGCAGTCATATGAAATACATTCAAGTAACACTTCAGAAAAAAGAAGCTGTAGAAAGGCTAAAGCCATTAGGATTTCCTGAAGGACTTGTGATACAAATATATTTTGCTTGTGAGAAGAATGAGAATTTGGCTGCCAATTTTCTTCTACAACAAAACTTTGATGAAGATTGAAAGGGACTTTTTTTAAAATCTCACACTTGACACCAGTGCATTACACAAAGTTTGTTCACTGGATTGTCTGGGATGACTTTGACTCATATCCACAATACTTGGTATAAGGTAGGTGATTGTTGGGGGTGGGGAGGGAGGGATCTAGGATATAGGGCAGAGATTTAATACAGTGAATGTCTGCTTCAATTAGCAGATGCTACAGATTCACGCAGTATGTAAAATAGACAACCAAAAACCCAGCTTTTGCAGGTCTTTATATCCTGTATAAAACAGTATGTAACTTCCTAAGTTTCACTCTTTTTAGTGTACTAGAACCAGAAATTTAGTGTAATGCCCTGCTAATATTTCTTTGACTTAACGTTGATTTCAGAAAGAATCTCTGCTACCTAGAATCTACAGTCTCTATTTTATGGCAATACTGGATAATAGCTTTATGAAATTGAAAAAAAAATTGGAACATCTATAAACAAAGGCCAAATTATTGGTGATTATTATTGCTGCTTCAAATAAGTATAAAATTAATGTCAAGAAAGCACATTCTTTCATGTTAAATACTTGGGGTTGGGGAGGGAAGAAGGGGAAGCTTTTCTCAAAAATGAAAGTAATTACTCCTATTTTCAAATCTCTTGATCATTGAATGTGAGATCCTTCTAATATGATTTGAGAAGCACTACATATATAAACAGTTTTTCTGTTTACATTTTTTGGTTTGTTTTTTGGGGAAATTGGTAGGTGTCTAATTACTGTTTACTTCCTCATTATATTGCAGTAAAAGCTTTAAAACCAAAAAAAGAAAAAAAGAAAAACAAAAACAAAAAACACTGACAACACCGAATGCTACTGAGGATGCAGAGAAACTGGATTATCCCTGATTACTTGTGGGAATTTAAAATGTTACAGTCACAATGAAAAGTAGTTTGCAATTTTGTAAAAAAACTAAACATTTACTTGCAATACAACACAGCAATTACACTTAGGCATTTATTCCAGAAGATATAAAACTACCTATACATTAATGTTCATAACTTCATCTGTAGCAGCCCAAACCAGACAAAATTGTTCATTTTAGCTCCCCAACTCTGATCTTGCCTTTAAACTCCAGATTTCTATATTCAGCTGCTCACTTGCTACCTCTACTTCATTGTGGCACATGTCTGTGAATCTCCAAAAAAAAATGAATTGCATGATTTAAATGTGTTAATTGTATTGTGTTTAAATTATATCTCAATGAATATGTTGTATATTTTAAAAAGAAGAGATGGATTCAGTATATCTCTCCCACAAAAGAGCAAAGACTATCTTTAAAAATAAAAATAAAGAAGAGATTTTACCCACAAGATACCAAGACAAACTAGAAGGTTACAATATTTAAATAAGCATAGTGTTAACTCAGAATTAGGTGAACAAGTCAGTAGAAATAAATAGACAGCCCAGAAACTAACCCAGACTTATGCGAGAATTTGGTATATTATAGATATTGTATTTTAAATCAATAGGGAAAGATTGATTTCTCAATAAATGATGCTGAGACAATAGGCTATTCATTTGGAAAAGAGATAGATCACCAAATGATGCCACAAAGTTAAATTTCAGAAATTTATATATAATTCTTATAATCCTTGTGATAATATTATGATTAAATTCTTATGTATATAAAACCAAACTAAAAACACATTAGAAGAAAATGTAAAAGGATATATGTTTTTGGCCTTGGGGTAAGGAATAGCTCCCTAAAAATGTCCCCCCTCAAAAAATACCAAACCAATACTGTTGATGTTCATCAAAAAATTTAAAATGGAATTGACCTATGACCCAGCAATTCCATGTCTGAAAATATATCTGAAGAGACTGAAAATACTAATTTGAAACAACACAAGCACCCTTATGTTCACTGCAGCATTATTTACAGTCACCAAGATATGGAAGCAGCCCCAGTGTCCATCAATAGATAAGTGGATAAAACAACTATGGGACATTTACACAATGGAGTACTACTTGGTTGTTAAAAAAGAAGAAAATTTTACCCTTTGTGACAGCATGGATGGACCTCGAGAACATTATGCTAAGAAGTGAAATAAGCCAGTCAGAGAAAGACAAAAACTGTATGATTTCACTCACATGTGGAATCTAATGAACAAGTGAACTAACAAGGAAAACGGGGACAGACTCATAGATGGAGAGCAGGTTGAGAGCTAGCGTGGGGAGAGGTAAGAGGGTGGAGGGATCGAGCAACATAGAAAAATAACTCATGGACATGGACAACTGTGTGGTGAATGCTGTGGGGAGGTGGGTATATGGAGACTAAAAGGTAATGTAAAAAATGCGATAAAGATTTTTAAAAATTATTTAAGAATTTTCCTTCAGATTTGGAGGGGAGCCCAGTGCTGAGTGCTGGAAGCTCCGCAGTTGGTGATGGACTGAGGTTCCCTCCCTGTCTCTCCTTCCTTCCCCGCGGTCAGCATGAAAGCCTTCAGTCCAGTCTGAAAGCCCTCAGTTCAGTCCAGGTCTGTTAGGAAAAACAGCTTTTCGGACCATAGCCTGGGCATCTATCTGCCAGAACAAAACCCTGGTGGACGACCTATGAGCCTGCTGTACAATGTGAATGACTGCTACTCGAAACTCAAGGAGCTGGTTGTTGCCCAGAATCCCCCAGAACAAGGTGACCAAGACGGAAATTCTGAAGCATGTTATTGACTACATCTTGGACTTGCAGGCACCCGTGGACTCACATCCCACTGTCAGCCTCACATCCCACTGTCAGCCTGCACCACTAGTGACCAGGGCAGAGCCAGGCGTTCAGGACCCCTCGACCATCCTAAACACAGATATCAGCATCTTGTCCTTGCCGGCTTCTGAGTTTATGTCAAATGACAGCAAAGCACTCTATGTTTAAACACCATGAATAAATGGTGTTCATGACTTTTTCCCCCTTTGCACAACCATTTCAAAAGGAGGGCAACGGGTTGAATGGATCTTTGTTAAATATGGAAGCAAAACTATAAAGGATCAGATCATCATCTTCAGGGCATTTCTGACCTTGACTGTGATATTAGTTATTTATGAAAAAGGCCTTTAATGCCCTTTCTGCAGTTGGAAGGTTTTTCTTTATATACTATTCCCACCACGGGGAGTAAAAACTTTAAAATCACAAGAAATTGCCCAGACTTTGCCTTTTTTCAAAGGTGGCCCATGAATACCAGAAGGATCCAATATTCAGTTACTTAAATGAAGCCTTTTTGTCAGAAATTGCCTTTTTGATGCAAGCCTACTGAATGCTGTGTGTGTGTGTGTGTGTGTGTGTGTATGTATATGTATATGTATATGTATATGTATATGTATATGTATATATAGAGAGAGTGAAACCTTGTGAACTCTTTAATTAGAGTCTTCTTGTATAGTGGCAGAGATGTATATTTCTGCATACAAAGTGTGATGATGTACTTATTCATGCTAAACTTTTGATAAAAGTTTAGTTGTAAACTTAACCCTTTTATACAAAATAAATCAAGTGTGTTTATTTAATGGCGATAGCCTGCTTTATTTCAGAGGACCAGTGCTTTGATTTTGATTATGTTATGTTATAACTGAACCCAAATCAATACAAGTTCAAATTTATGTAGACTGTATAAGATTATAATAAAACATGTCTGGAGTTAAAGGAAAAGAGTTTTTTTTTTAAGGCCAATAAATTTCTCCCGAGGTTCCATCACTTATACAGTATAAGTAACATCACATTTTAATGATAACTTAGGTACTTCAGTAATTGTTCACCTTTCCACATATTTTTTAGATGTGAAATACAAAAATATCCATGTCCATTATCTGGAATCAAAGTCCTATTAGGAGGCACCAGTTCAAGAATACAGATGGAAGTCCCAGTGTTTAACATACATGGCTCTAATGTTTTAAGTCTTGAGGGCAAACCCATCCTATGGGTCACCTTTCAATTGGTCTAAATCAATACTTATATTATTATAACAGTCAACTGAATCTCTATTAATAACAAGCATCCACCTTTTTTTATCCATCTATATTGTGACTGGAGAGAGCTTGCTTCCCCTTGTTAATCTAGTGATGTCAAACATGTCTTCTGCAGTTTTTATCCATAGATGCCAGATTTCTGTGTGTGTTAATTAAATATTTTTCTTTTCTACATCAACCTTCCAATCAAGCCAGTTAACAAAACATTTCTGTGTTAAATTTGAACTCGAGTACCTAGATGCATACTAACTACTTTTACTCTGTTATAATAAAAAAAAATCACTAATAATGACAGTCCCACTTGTACTTTGCCAATTACGAGATTGCTATATTTATACATACAGACCATGTCCATGCCAGGAACACAATTCAGAGCTGGTTGGAAACATGTGGTTGGAGAGCAGAAAGAAAAAGTGGTGTAATAACATTTGTTTTCTTAGTAATCCATTCACTAAGATCTCTTTTCAGTTGAGTTCAGTATCAATTTTCATTATTCTATAAAAGTCCCTTGCAAGGACCACAGTACAGTCCTCATGTGAAACTGATTTCATATGGAAAGCATGGATCCAGCTGAATTTCTCCTTTACTCTGATAACTCTATGGGTAATCAGCAGCACTTGAAAGTGTCCTTTTCATCTCTGAGGGTGACAGCTATCTTTCCCCTGGAATACCTTTATGTAAATGAAATTTCCCAGTCGATAGGGGTGGCAGACTTCCTCAGGCAGGTCTTTCCAGATGCTATGACCTTAAGTCTCATGGTTTCTAGAGAAGAGAGGAACCCTTCTAAGTAATGAACAATTGTGAGAGGATTCAGTTATATCAGGCACACTACATGGTCTCAGACCCATATTCATAGACCTGCCAAACTAAGTTCAGAGGTAGAGATTCCCTGCTTGTTTGCAGGGGCTCACTCTAATTTTTAATAAGGCTCTAGGTCATTTTAACCTGATAGATTGCTGAATCTTAGCCAAGGAATTTGGTTCATTTGCTCTACATATCCAGAAGATTGAGGCTTACAAGAATACGCAAACATTTGCATAATTCCTGGATAACAGGAAAAATAAAATGGCCTCCTCTCTGCTTGTTAATGTACTCTAATATCCCCAAAGTAGAAATTATGTGTGGTAAAAAGGCTTTATCACTTCCTGAACATCGGCTTTTGAAGTGGGAAAGTTTTCAGGCCATTCAAACATCATACATACCATAAGGAGATAAAACTCCTTAGCTTTCACAACCATACATTCTATGAAATCCAGCTTCCACCAGGTTCCTGGTCAAGTTGGTTAGGGAGATCTTCCTGTGTTTACACTGGAGTTGCTGTAAAGAATTCTGCTGCTGATTAGGACATCTCTTTAATACGTTTTGAAAAAATTTCATCTTTTTGGTTGGGTAGTAAGAGTCTAGTGCCTTTAAAACCCCCTTTTTATTCAGATGGTTTCATTGATGACACAGCACACTAACTAGGGCATTAGGATTATTGGTAGCCCAGTCGACTTTAGTTACCTTTGAATCCATTTGCCTATTTCCTTTTGTGAAACACCTTTTTTTTTTTTTTTTTTTAATGAACAAGTATTTCTTGTTGAGAATAAAGCTTCTGCCCCGGCTGGTGTGGCTCAGTGGATTGAGTGCTGACATGTGAACCAAAGAGTCACTGGTTCAATTCCCAGTCAGGGCACATGCCTGGGTTGTGGGCCAGGTCCCCAGTGGGGAGTGCACAAGAAGCAACCACACATTGATGTTTCTTTCCCTCTCTTCTCCCTCCCTTGCCCCCTCAAAAAAATAAATGAAATCTTAAAAAAATAATAATAATGAAGTTTCTGCCCTGGCTGATGTGGCTCAGTACATTGAGCATTGGCTTGCCAACTAGAAGGTCACCAGTTTGATTCTTAGTCAAGGCCCATGCCTGGGTTGCAGGCCAGGTCCCTGGTTGGGGACATGCTAGAGGCAACCAGTTGATGTTCCTCTCCCTCTCTTTCTCCTCCACTTCTCTTCTCTCTTAAAAATAAATAAGTAAAAAATATTTTTAAAAAAAGAATGAAGCTTCTAGGTTTGGAGGCTGTCATGTTTTAATAGCAGCTTTTGCAGCTCTGTCAAAGAAATGAACTACTGGTGTTCTAAAGCACCTAAAAAATCAGTTATTAGTTTCCCACAAAATTATGTTTTATTTTTAATAAAGTAAAAATTCTCTCATTTAATTGTCCTATTGCACAACAGGCACCAATCATATTTATTGGTAATTTACATTTGTGTTTATTGTGAGTCCAGGACCAAGAAATACAGCTCTAGTAATTGCTATTAAACTTGTCTTCTTTTTTTAAGTATATTCTATTGATTATGCTATTACAGTTGTCCCATTGTTTTCTCCCTTTTATTCCCCTCCACCCTGTACACCCCTCTCAACAGCATTCTCCCTCCACTTAGTTAATATCCGTGGGACATATATATATAATTTCTTTGGCTTCTCCATTTCCTGTACTGTTCCTTAACCTCCCCCGTCTATTTTGTTTCTACCATTTAAGCTTTTTTCCCTTGTACCTTTTTCCCCATTCTCCCACTCCCTCCTCCCCCTGATAACCCTCTATGTGATCTCCATTTCTGTGATTCTGTTCCTGTTATAGTTGCTTACTTAGTTTGTTTTCATTTTGGGTTTTTTTGTTTCTTTTTTTAGGTTCAGTTGTTGATAGTTGTATTTGTCATTTTACTGTTCATAGTTTTAATCTTCTTTTCTTAGATAAGTCCCTTTACATTTCATATAATGACAGCTTGGTGATGATGAACTCCTTTAACTCTACCTTGTCTGGGAAGCACTTCACCTACTCTTCCATTCTAAATGATAGCTTTGCTGGACAGAGTAATCTTGGATGGAGGTCCTTGTCTTTCATGATTTTGGATACTTCTTTCCAGCCCCTTCTTGCCTCTAAGGTTTCATTTGAGAAATCAGCTGATAGTCTTATGGGAACTCCTTTGTAGGTAACTGTCTGCTTTTCTCTTTCTGCTTTTAAGATTCTCTCCTTATCTTTAATCTTGGGTAATGAAATGATGATGTGCCTTGGTGTGTACCTCCTCGTGTCCAACTTCTTTGGGATTCTCTGAGCTTCCTGGACTTCTTGGAAGTCTATTTCCTTTGCCAGATTGAGGAAGTTCCCGTTCATTATTTGTTCAAATAAGTTTTCAATTTCTTGCTCTTGCTCTTCCTCTTCTCCTTCTGGCATCCCTTTGATTTGGATGTTGAAACATTTAAAGTTGTCCTGGAGGTCCCTAAGCCTTTCCTCATTTTTTTGAATTCCTGTTTCTTCATTCTGTTGTGATTGAGTGTTTATTTCTTCCTTCTGCTCCAAATCATTAATTTGAGTCCCGATTTCCTTCCCCTTCACTGTTGGTTCCCTGTATGTTTCTTTCTCTTTTTCTTTTTTTTTTTTAGATTTTATTTATTTATTTTTAGAGAGAGTGGAAGGGAGGGATAAAGAAAGGGGGAGAAACATCAATGTGTGGTTGCCTCTCACACACACCCTACAGAGGGCCTGGCCTACAACCCAGGCATGTGTGCTGACTGTGAATTGAACCTGTGACTCTTCAGTTCACAGGCAGCGCTCAGTCCACTAAGCTACACCAGCAACAGCCCCTGTACATTTTTTAAAATTTCACTTTGCATAGCCTTCACTTTTTCCTCTGTTTTGCAATGCTACTCAACCATTTTTGTGAGCATCCTGAATACCAGTGCTTTGAACTCTGCATCTGATAGGTTGGCTATCTCTTCATCACTTAGTTGTTTTTCTGGAGTTTTGAACTGTTCTTTCATTTGGGCCATATTTCTTTGTGTCAGTGCACCTGTTACATTGTAAGTGGCAGAGACTTAGGTATTCACCAGGGCGGGGCAACTCACATCACTGCATTGTGGTACTATCTGTTGGGGAGGGGTTAGAGAGGGAACAATGCTGCTTGCTTGGCACGTGGCTGACTTTCAGTTACTTGCCTGCTACCCACAAGCAAATTGGGCCCTACTGGTGCTGATTGATGGGGGCGGTTATGTACATTCCAGGTCCCTGTGGGTTTCTCCAGTGAACACTTCTGTGAGGCTGGGAGTTTATCTCACCACCACAACCCCCACAGATTTTTAGATCCAGAGGCTTTGAGGTTTTCTTTTCCCATGCTGAAACTCTGGGTTGTGTGGTCTGCCTCACTCCCCAGTTGTTCCTCCCAGTTTATCTGCACACAAATGTGGGATCTCCCAGTCCACCACCTGCCGCCTCACTCACCTGCTCCTCCAGCCACCACCTTGCCACACATCCTCTCTGCCCCAGCTGCCTGTCTCCATCCCTCCTACCAGTCTGGATGAATGTTTCTTCTTTAACTCCTTGGTTGTCCGACTTCCATACAGTTTGATTTTCTGGCAATTCTGGTTGTTTTTTGTTTTTAAATTTGTTTTTTTCCTTCTTTTGGTTGAGCGAGGAGGCAAAGTGTATCTACCTAAGGCTCTACCTTGGCTGAAGTTCTGCTTTTATTAATCATACAGTATTAATGCAGGTATCAGGAAATATCAAATAAAATTTCATTTTTTAGTTTTTTTATTAAGCTTTTGGAAAAGTTCCAGGTCCTCATGTATTGGGCACTAACAATGACTTCCTTGATGGTCTGGGGACATTCAATGTCAGTAATGTACATCATAACAGGAAATATTTCATTAACTCCTGCCACCTGATGATTAATGCTTGATAGGGCTTATGACATGAACTTACTGGTTGCAATGGGTTAAAATTAAAGTGAGGGATCCAACATTACCATATTTTGAAAGTCACCCCAACGCATTTCTATTTGTATTGTATGCACTGTTATTCTAAGGGTAAGAGCATGAATTAATATGCATCTTAAAGGGACTGCAATGGACATTGTATATTTATTGGATTGTTTATATCTGCTGTCAAATTGTTTCGACATGGAAAATTTTCAAGTAACATTGGCAGAGAAGTACAATACATTACCCCTATGGTGAAAATAAATTCATTTGTATATAGTTCCTCAATCTCTGAAGTAAAGATATGAGTAATATAATGTATGAATGGCTTAGTCAAGGCTTTATTTTGGAAGAAAAAATGGCAATGATGATTAAACTGCTGCAGTCATAATTTGGGTTTGTTATTTGTACATTAATGATTTTTCCAAGTAGATTACACTCTGTTACTTCCTGCTACCCATTAGCATGAGCCCTACCGCCTAAACATTATTGCCTTTTTTTTTAATGTTTGAAAAATCCATAGATTTTTTGTTTGCAATTCTGTTTCTTTTGTTATGTTTCAACTCAAGTTTGAAAGTTACTATACTTTAATTGAAAAAATTTTGTCATTTTTTTCTTGTAGATTTTCTTTATTTTTATCATCTTGTCCTTCAAACCTATGCCCTAAACTAAGAAATACATTTTTGACAGAGCTTAATGTTTACAAAAAGAAAGAAAGTCATAACTCTTTTCCAGTTTCCAGAACTAAGCCAGTTTTCAGGCCCCAGAACCCGTAAAATGAAGGAAAGGTCAGGTCCCCATGAGGAAGGACTATACAACAATATGACAATTATATCTGGCAGGGATTTCCCCATTCCTTCTCTTAAAGGATCTATGACTATTTACTCAAATATCTGGGAAAGGGAATACACAGAACTTTTGGGGTCTCTTGGAACCAGGAAGTAAGTAGACACTGATACCCAGGAGATCAATTGTGGCTTCCTGTTAAAGAGGGGTTTATGGAAGTCAGGTAATAATAAGGAAATAAGGAGAATTGGCTTAGATCTGTGTCACAGGAGGTTTAGTAGTCATCTCCATGTCTCTCAGATGAATACTTGGAATGGATATATTTGCAGTTAGCAGAATCCTTACATCAGTTCCTTTATCTATAAAGTAAGAACTGTTGTAATAGGAAAGGCCCCATGGAAGCCTCTGAAAGTCTTCTCCCCCAAAGAACACTCCAATGGCCAATACAGTAAATAAAAAACAATATCACAGCCCTGGGTGAGGGGAACAATAAGGGTTAATGTCACCCTCAAAACATTAAATGATGCAAGAGTTATAATCCCCATTATATTTATATTTAATCAGTTTGGCACCTGCCCAGTAATAGTCCCAATTACATTTACTAAGCTGAATGTGGTATCTTTACTAGAGCAGATTAACATAGCATCTGGTAGGTAGTAGGTGAGTACAGATTTGGACAAATATATTGTTTACATACCCATCAGGAAAGAAAATAAAAAATAGATTCCATTGACAGGAGACTGACACAAATATATATTCACAGTCTTCATTATTTTTCCTGTGCTCTCTCATCATATAGCACAAAGGAACCTAAATCATCTGGATAGTTCATAGAATATCATATTGGTCCACCATACTGATGGTATCATGTTAACTGGCCTGATGAATAAGAAGCAAAAGTACTCTGGATGCCATGATAAGACATATACACTCTAGAGAGTTAGAGAATACCCTACAAAGATTTGGGGTTAAGCCACATTAGTTACATTTTTAGAGATCTAGGGTCTAAAAAATGCCAGAACATGGCAGAACATTTGCTCCAAAGTGATGAACAAATTGTTGCACTTTGAATCTTCTGCCTTTAAGAAAGGGTGTAAAAGTAGGCCTCCTTAGGTCCAGAGGCAACATATACTGCTCTTGGGAATGCTACAGTGGTCCACTTGCAGAATGACATGGAAGGCTACTAGTTTTGAATGGGGCCCAGAGCAAGAAAGGGTTCTGTAGTAAGTACAAACTATAGTAAATGCAATCTGGCCACTTGGATCATCTGATTTAGAAAGAGCCATGATACTAGAGATATCTTTGGGGGGGGGGGGGAGAGAGATGCTGAGTGAAGTCCCTCACCAGCCCAAATAGGAACAGTGCTTACACTTAGGTCTCTGGAGCAAGGACATGATGTTTGGAAGCAGAGAACTATATACCATTTGAAAAAGATCTCCTGGCGTGCTACTGAGTCCTGGTAAACATTGAGCACCTGAACATAGAACACCAAGTGACCATGTTCCCAGAACTGCCCATCATAAGATGTGTTGTGTGTGACTTAACCAGTCATAAGGTCGGGCAGGCCCAGCATAATTTAATTGTAAGATAAAGTGTTATGTCAGCAGGATTGAACTCAAGCAGGTCCGAGGGCACAAGTAGGCAGTAGGAACAGGTGGTCCAGACACCTGTATCACCCACCATTGTTGCATTGGTGGCTCTCGCTCAACTCACACCTATGGCCACATGGAATGGGAAGCATCCCTTATGACCAGCTGACATAAAAGGAAATACCTCAAACATTTCATGGATGGGTAGGCTTGGTGTTTGGATACAAGCTGAAAATATGCAGATGCTCTCCTATAACCCCTCTCAAAGATGTCCATAAAAGATAGTGGTAGAGCTTTTGGTGGTACATTTCATCATCCACTTTGTGTGGAAGAAGTGGACTGAGGTTATAACATCAATTCATGGGCAACAGTAAATGACTTGGTTGGTTGTAAAGGGAAGATGGAAAGATTGGGGTCAAGGAGGCCCAAGGTATAGGCATATGGCAGACTTAGGGGAATAGGCAAACAAATGAAGGTGTTTGTCTTTTTGCATTAACACCCACCAGATATCACTCACTACAGAAGTATCATTAAACCACCAAGGACACAGGATGGCCTGGCCAGTTGATATCAGCTAGTTTGTCCTCTCCCATCCCAATGCTTAGACAATGGAGTAGTCACAATGGCAGAGATGGAGGCTTTGCATTGGCCCAACAGCATAGGCTTTCTCTTGTCAAAGTTCATCTACATATTGCAGTGACCAAATGTCTAAGCTTCCAGCAACAAAGACCAACACCAAGGCCCCAGTGTGGCACTGTCCCTTGAGGCTATCAAACAGGCACTTGGTGTCAAAATTACTATATTCTACCCTTTCCCTTTGGTTCAGTGGTTCATTCTGACAGAGTGATGCCAATGCCAAGTGTGGATTTGCCTTTACTGACCACAAGGACACAGCCAGAACAACTATTTGAGGATTCACAGAGCATTTGATGTACCAACATATGTCAAATTCCTAGTCCCAAACTCACAATTCAGCATGTCACTTCTCCTATGGTGGGAAGTGAGGGACACAGAAAAGCCAGCAGTATTACTTCAATAGCTGTCCCTGCACCTGAAAACTGAGGGAATAAAGAATATGTAACTCACTTGTCTTGGGTTAGGTTTGCCCAGAAACAGCTGCTGAGATAAGGATTCATGTACATGCAATTAATTTAAGGAAGTACTCCCAGAAGAACCTGATAAGAGACTGTAGGAAGCAGGACAGAAAAGGGAAGACGCTAAACAATTGTGTAATTTCTGGCAACATCTTGTGGATGTTGTTTCAGCGTGATCCAACAGAGGAACACTGAGTGTAAGTTATGCCTCAGAGTTTGTCCCTGCTTGAGACAAAGGAACTAAATTTTCACACTCCCAATGGTTAAAGGCTATCCATGGCTTGCAAGTTAGGAGGAATGGAGTTGTGTAAGGGTGACTATAAACTCAGGCATTGCCAGTTCTCTGCATATACAAGGAAAACTGCTCCATTAACCCAAAAACAGACTTCCAAGAGAATTAGAGGGGCACACGTGAGTACCTTGAGGAGCAAACATATACACAAAAACCAGGAGTAGTGGTCTTCAGGGATTGTTAAGGGGATCAGAGTATATAGGAAAACACCCCTGTTTGCCTTTACACACTCACTGCTCTCAGTACTGGTCAACAAATGTGTGGGGGGGAGTGGTTTCCCATACCAAGCAATTCTGCAATACCATCTAGGTGTCCTACAATGTAACTCAATTCTGATACTCTAAAGATAGTGTCAGACCCAACAGGCTAAGGGCTCAGTCCCACAAGACTGCCCCAATTTGACCCTAATCACAAGTCCAGGTGGTCACCTGTTTTTCTGACCAACTGGCTCTAAATCAGAGGTTCCCGTGACCTGTATTTGGGTTTATTAATTTACTAGTATGGTAAACAGTTTAATTAACAGGTTACTGGTTTCTATAAAAGGATACAACTCAGAAACATCCACATTCTACATGGAAGAGATGCATCGAACAAGGTATGTAGGAAAGAATGCAGAGCTCCTTTGCCCTCTCCAGGCCTGCCAGTCTCCCTGCATGTCCATGTATTCACCAACTAGGAAGCTCATTGAACCATCCTTTCGGATTTTTATGGAGGCTTCAGAATTACTTAGGCATGATTAATTAAATCATTGGCCATTGGTGATTAATTCAACTTCTAGTCCCTCCCATCCCTGGAGGTTAAAGGGTGGGACTGAAACTCCCAATCCGCTAATCGTATGGTAGGTTTCCCTGGCAAAACCCCACCCTGTCGCCTCATTAAGATCAATTCTGGTGTGGTTGAAGGGGGATTGTTATGGATAGTAAAAGATACCTTAATCTCTCTTTATCTCCTAAGAAATTCCAAGGTTTTATGAGCTCTGTGGCAGGAATTGTGAGGAAGACCAAATATATTTCTTATTATGTCACAATATAACAGGGGGAAATCTGGGCAGAACAGCAATAACTACTACACACCCGTAACATCCACCAGCTTTTAAAATATACCTTTATTTTTTAATTTTTTAAAAGATTTTATTTATTTTATTTTTAGGCAGAGGGGGAGGGAGAAAGAAAGGGAGAGAAACACCAATGTGTGGTTGCCTCTCACGCGCCCCCTGCTGGGGATCTGGCCAACAACCCAGGCATGTGTTCTGACTGGGAATAGAACCAGTGACCCTTTGGTTTACAGGCCAGCACTCAATCCACTGAGCCACACCAGCCAGGGCTAAATATACCTTTATTGATGTATATTTTACATCACATATCCTCCCATTTCAAGTATACAATTCAATAATTTTAGTAAATTTTCCAAGTTGTGTGGCTACTACCATAAGTCCATTTTAGAGCATTTTCATCACCCCAATAAAATATCATTTATTGTTAATCCCTGTTTGCATTGTGAAGCCCACGGAAACATTTTCTGTCTTTGTGGATTTGCTTGCTCTGGACATTTCATATAAATGAAATCATACAGTTTTTGTATCAATATATAGATATAATCTGGGACCTTTCAATGGGGGACTCAAATGTTGGAAATATTTTAGTTTCAGGTAATAGCTAATAAGCTTAGTAATCAATGCAAGTAAAAAGCTTTTGTTCCAGAAACTGAAGGTATGACCCACCTTGGCTCCAGGAGACCTCAACAGTTCCACCTTTGTGCCTCAGGAGGACTGTAAGTAATTAAGATGGTATCTGAGCCATTGTGCTCCAGGGTGAGATGCCCAAGCCCAGGGCACAGATAAAGACCACAACCCAGGACAGGGATGAAAAAATGCTGCAGCTTTTACCTGATTAACTTTTTCCCTGAATTCTAAACCCCTTACCCACATTATTCTTCTCCTCATAAAAAGAGTTGGTTGAAAATGGAATTTTAAATGGTCTGTTAGGATACAAACCCTGTCTTCCCAGATCACCGGCCATCTGAATATAGTGCCCATAAAGATTCAATCCCTGTTGTTGGCCAGGTCCCCAGTTGGGGGGGCACGCACATGAGAGGCAACCACACACTGATGTTCATCTCCTTCTCCCTCCCCCTCTCTCTAAAAATAAACAAATAAAATATTTTAAAAAATGATTCAATCCCTGTCCACTTATTGGGTCTGGTAGGTGACAGGTAGCACGAACACTGGCTTTTCTGGTTTCACTTTTGTGTTTTCTGTGTTTTCTGGTTTCTTTGTCTTAGCATGTTTTCGAGGTTCATTCACATTGTAGATGTATCAATACTTCATTTTTATGAATGAATAATATTCCATTCTGTGGATATACCATTTTGATTATCAATGCATCAGTTAATGGACATTAGATTTGTTTCTACTTTTTTATTATAATGAATAATTCTGCTATGAAAATTCTTGTACAAGTATTTGTGTGGGCATATGCTTTCAATCATCTTGGGTATTTACCTTAGAGAGTAATTTCTGGATCCTATGGTAAACGTATAGTAACATTTTAGGAAATTTCAAAACTGTTTTCCAAAGTGGCTGCACCATATACAGTCCCACAAGCAATTTGTGAGGTTTCCCATTTCTCAGAATCTGCCAAAAATTGTTATCATCTATCTTTTTTATTTTAGTCATTATAGTGGATATGAAATGGCATCTCTTTGTTGTTTTAATTTGCCTTTCCATAGTAACTAATGATATTGATCGTATTTTCATGTTCACCAGCTGTTTTTTAAAACAGCTTTATTGAGGTATAATTTGCATACCATAATATTCACTGCTGTAACTGTTCAATTAAACAATTTAGTAAATTTACAAAGTTGTGCAACCATCACCACAATCTACCACAAACATTTAATCAACCCAAAGACATCCATCATGTCTATTTGCAATTAATCTCCACTCCCAACCCTAAGTAACAACTAACCTACTTTCTGTCTATATAGATATATCTTTTCTGAACACTTAGTACAAATGAAATCATAGACTATGTGGACTTTTGTATCTGGTCCTGAATGTTTCTTTTCCCTTCAGCTTCTTCTCTCTTTCCTATACTATTCTTAACCTCCCCCCATTTATTTTGTGCCTACCATTTATGTTTCTTATTCCCTGTACCTTTTCCCCCATTCTCCACCCTTCCCCTCCCCGCTGATAACCCTCCATGTGATCTCCATTTCTGTGATTCTGTTCCTGTTCTAGAATTTGTTGTCATTTTACTGTTCATACTTTTTATCATCTTCTTTTTCTTCTTTTTCTTAACATTTCATGTAATAAGAGCTTGATGATGATGAACTCCTTTAGCATTACTTTATCTGGGAAGCACTTTACCTGCCCTTCCATTCTAAATGATAGCTTTGCTGGATAGAGTAATCTTGAATGTAGGTCCTTGCCTTTCTTGACTTTGAATACTTCTTTCCAGCCCCTTCTTGCCTCTAAGGTTTCATTTGAGAAATCAGCTGACAGTCTGATGGGAACTCCTATGTAGGTAACTGTCTCCTTTTCTCTTGCTGCTTTTAAGATTCTCTCCTTATCTTTAATATTGGGTAATGTAATGATGATATGCCTTGGTATGTGTTTCCTTGGGGCCACCTTCTTTGGGATTTTCTGAGCTTCCTGGACTTCCTAGTAGTCTATTTCCTTTGCCAGACCAGGGAAGTTCTCCTTCATTATTTTTTCAAATACATTTTCAATTTCTTGCTCTTCCTCTTCTCCTTCTGGCACCCCTATGATTCAGATGTTGGAGTGTTTCAAGTTGTCCCGCAGGTTCCTAGGCCTTTTCAAATTTTTTTGAATTCTTGTTTCTTCATTCTGTTGTGGTTGAATGTTTATTTCTTCTTTCTGTTCCAAATCATTGATTGAGTCCTGGTTTCCTTCCCTTCACTCTTCATTCCCTGTGTATTTTTCTTTATTTCATTTTGGATAGCCTTCCCTTTTTCCTCCATTTTGCAATCATACTCAACCATTTTTGTGAGCATGCAGATTACCAGTGTTTTGAACTCTGCATCTGTTATGTTGGCTATCTCTGCATTGCTTAGTTCTAATTTTGGAACTTTGATGTGTCCTTGCATTTGGGCCATATATTTTTCTTTGTCTTGGTGCACCTATTACATCGTGAGAGGCGGAGCCTTAGGTATTTGCCAGGACAGAGCAACCCACTGCACTGCGTTGTGGTGCTATATGTGGGGGAAGGGTAAGAGAGGGAGCAGTGCTACTTACTCAGCTCTCGCACTGCTTTCAGTCACTTCCCCTGCTACCCACAAGCAAATCGGGACCTTTTGGTGCTGGTTTCCAGATGGGTGGGTTTGTGTACGTTCTAGGACCCTGTGGGTCTCTCAAAGAAACTCTCCTGTGAGACTGGTAGTTTCTCCTGCTGCTGCAAACCCCACAGGCCTTTACCAGTAGAGGTTTTGAGGCTTTCTTTTCCCGCACTGGAACCCTGGGTTGTGTGGTCTCTCTCGCTCCCCAGTTGTTCCTCCTGGCTTATCCACATGCAATGTGGGACCACCTAGTCCACAAGCTGTGCCCTGCCTGCCCCGCTCTGGTCTACCAGCTGCAGCCTTGCTGTGTGTCCTCTCCACCCCAGCTGCCCATCTCCGCCCCTCCTACCAGTCTGAATGAATGTTTCTTCTTTAATTCCTTGGTTGCCGGACTTCCATACAGTTTGATTTTTTGGCAGTTCTGGCTGTTTTTAGTTTTAAATTTGTTGTTTTCCTTCTTTTAGTTGTGTGAGGAGACAAAGTATATCTACTTATGCCTTCCGGTCATCTTGGCCGGAAGTCCTCTGAATGTTTTTGAAGTTCATTCATGTTATAGTGTGTATCAATAGTTCGTTCCTTTTGTCTCTAAACAGTATTCCATTGAATGCATATACTACATTTTATCTGTCCATCAATTGACATATATTTTGGATTGTTTCTTATTATTGGGTAGTATGAATAAAGCTGCTATGAACATCTATGCGCAAGTCTTTCTGTGGACATGTTTTCATTTGTCTTGGGTACCTAGGGGTAGAATTGCTGGGTCATACAGTAACTCTGTGTTTAAGTTTTTTCAAAATGGCTATACCATTTATATTTCTGTCATCAATGTGTGAGGGTTCCAATTTCTCTACATTTTAGCTAACGTGTTATTATAAAATGTCTATTTTATCTGATATCTTAAAGTATATTTTATCTGATATAGGTATAACCACAACAGCATTTTAAAAACGATTTTATTTATTTATTTTTAGAGAGAGGGGAAGGGAGAGAGAAGGAGAGAAACATCAATGTGTGGTTGCCTCTCATACACCTCCTACTGGGGACCTGGCCTGCAACCCAGGCATGTGCCCTTACTGGGGAATCAAACTGGCGACTCTTTCATTCGCAGGCTGGTGCTCAATCTACCGAGCTACACCAGCCAGGGTCACAACAGCATTTTTACGGCTACTGTTTGCATGGTACATCTTTTTCCATCCTCTTTACTTTCAACGTATTTGTGTCTTTTTGAAGCTAAAGTGCATCCCTCGTACACAGTATATAATTTGATCTTGGGTTTTTAACCCAGTCTGACAATATCAGCCTTTCATTAAGTTGCATAATCCAGTCACATTTAATATTATTATTAGTATGTTTGGATAATGTATTTTGGCCATTTTGTCAATTTTTTCTATGTTTCATCATTTTTGTTCCTGTTACACTTATACTGTCTTATTTTTTATTAAACACATTTTATGCTGTATCTTCTCAATTCCTTTGTTGAATAATTTTTCTCTCTCTGTCTCTCTCTCTCTCTCTCTCTATATATATATATATATATATTTTTTTTTTTTTTGCCTTAGTGGTTGTTCAACTCTTTTGTACTAACCTACATATATAGCATTTGGGGTACTCTTTTTTTTCCTGTGGTTTCAAATTACTATTTGGTGCCATTTACTCACTCTAATATAGTTTCATTCTCTCTCTCTCTTCCATCGTGATATTATTGACATATATATCATATATTCTATGTTAAGAGCCTAAGAATACAATTTTATAAGTATTATTATATGGAGTTGTTTTTAACTCCATTAAGAAAAGAGAATATATAAATAAAATTTCTATTTTTTTTTAATTGCCTACACAATTACCATTACTGTGTCTTTTGTTTCTTTGTGTGGATTCATTTTAATCTCTGGTGTCAATTACTTTCACCCTATGGAACTTCTTTTGGCACTTCTTTTTTACTTTATTTTATTTTATTTTATTTATTTGATATTTCTTGTTAGATAACCATGCTAGCTAACAAAACAGTCGCTGGTTATATATCTGAAAATTTATTTTGCCTTCAGTTTTTGTATTTGCTTTCTAATCACATAATGATCACTAAATAAGTCTGGTTAACATCCATCACCACATTTAGTCACAATTTTTTTCCTTGGGATGAGAGTTTTTAACATCTACTGTCTTAGTAACTCTGTTCAGTTTTCAAGAATAGTTTTTATGGATATAGGGACTGTTGGTTGACAGACTTTTAATTCTTTGAGTCTCACCCCACTACCATCTGGTTTCCATTACTTGTGAAGAGAAGTCAGGTATTAGTTTACATATTACATGTGTGTATTCACATCACCACAATCAAAATGTAGAACTGCCCCATCATCACACGGCTCCTTCGTGCAATCTTACTGCCATATGGCCCATACTTTTCATGCCCTAATCCTTGGCAAAAACTAATCTGTTTGCCATTTCTATAACTTTGAGATTTTAAGAATGTTTTATAAAAGAATTCATTAATTATGAAAGCTTTCAAGATTGACTGTTTCACTGCAAAATGATCTGAACATTTATCCAGGTATGGATCATTCATTCTTCTTTATTGCTACATAGTATTCCATGGTATGGATATAGCACATTTTGTTTAAGCATTCGCCCATTGAATTGCATTTGGATTATTGACAGTTTGAGGTTATTATGAAAAGAGCTGCTTTAAAAATTCATATATAGGTTTACTGTGAACATAAGTTTTCATTTCTCTGGGACAAGTGATCAAAATTGCACTTGCTGGATTATAGTATAAGTAGTTTTTAAAGAAACTATTAAAATGTTTTCCAGAGTGGTTGTACCATTTTACATTATCACCAAAAATGTATGAGTAATCCAGTTTTGGTACATTCTCACCAGTATTTGGTGTTACCACAATTTTTTATGGTTGCCAACCTCATAGGAATATAGTGGTATCTCATTGTAGTTTTAATTTGCATTTCTCTAATTGCTAATGATATTGGCCATCTTATCATATGCTTACTTACCACCTGCTGTTATTTTCAGTGAAATATCTGTTCATATCTTTTGTTCAATTTTTCATTAGATTGTTTTTACTGTTAAATTTTGAGAGTTCTTTATATTCTAGATACAAGGCCTTCATCAGATATGTAATTTGAAAATATTTTATCCAAGTTTTTAGCTAGTCTATTCATATACTTAATTATTTTTTGGAGCAAACCCTTTTTATTTTGATGAGGTATAATTTATCCTTTTTTTTCCTTTATGGATTATGTTTTGGTGTCAAGTCAAAAACTCTTCACTTAGCCTTGGGTCCCAAAGATTGTGTCATATGTTTTTTTCTGAAAGTATTATAGTTTTACATTTTATATTTAAGTCTGAAATTCATTTGTAATTTATTTTTGTATAAAGTATGAGATTTAGATTTAAGTCAAGGTTAATATTTTTTTTTCCTATAGATGTCCAATTGCATCAGCATCATTTGTTGAAAAGGCTGTTTTTCCTCCACTGAATTATTTTATGCCATTGTCAAAAATCATTTGGGCAGATTTGTGTGGGTTTATTTCTGAGGTCTCTATTCTGTTCCGTTTATCTATGTGACTATCCCTCCACCAGTACCACATTGTCTTGATTACAGTAGCTGTGTATTAAGGTTTAACATCAAGTACATTGATGTCTCCCATTTTACTTTTAGAATTTGTTTTAGGTTATTTAGAGCCATACCTTTCCATACAAAGTTTGGAGTAAGCTTGAATTTGTCTTCTGCATTAATTGATATGATCATATGATTTTATTCCTTAGCCTGTTGATATAGTAGTGGATTACCTTAATTGATTTTTGAATATTGACCCAGTCTCGTATTACTGAAAAAATATCCTGCTTCATTGTGGTGCATAATCCATTTGTACATTGTTGACTTGATTTCCTAATATTAAGTATGTTTGTGTTTAACTTTGTGAGACATTTAGTTTACAGTTTTCTCTTTTATGTTTCATCTGGTTTTAGTATCACAGTAATAATGGCCTCATATAATGAGCTGGGAAGATTTCCTCCCTCTTCTATTTTCTTGGGGAGATTTGGAGAATTCTCCAATGAAACAATATGAGCATGAAGATTTCCTTTTCAGGAGCTTTTGTAGCTGTGAATTCAACTCCTTTTATGGTAAAAGGAAGGGCTATTTAGATGATCTAGTTTATATTGGTTCACTTTTAGTACTGCATTGGGGTTCTCCAGAGAACCCAAACCAACCAATAGGATATATATGGATATATAGAAAGAGATTTATTATGAGAAATTGCTCACATGATTATGGAAGCTGAGTAATCCCATGATCTCAATATGCAAGATGGAGGCCCAGAAAATTTGGTGGCATAGTTCCAGTCCAAACCTGAAGACCTGAGAACCAGGAGAACTAATGGTATAAGCCATAATTCAAGTCCAAAGGCCTGAGAACAAGGAGCAAAAATGTTCAAGGACAAGAGGAGATGGATGTCCCAGCTCAGAGCAAGTTTATCCTTCCTGTTCTTTTTTTGTTCTGTTCAGGCCCTGAATCTATGATGCCTACTCACATTCATGAGGACAATCTTCTTTACTCAGTCTGCCAATTCAAATGCTAATAATTCCAGAAACACCATCATAGGCACACCCAGAAATAATGTTTCATCAGTTATCTGGATGCCCAACTTACTGAGCCACACCAGTCAGGGCTATCTTTGTCAATCTTGCTAAAGTTTTATCAATTTAATTATTTTTTAGAACTACTTATTTTTTCATTAATTTCTCTATTGTTTTCATTTTCAGTGATTTCTGTTCCTATTTTTATTATTTCCTTCTTTCTGATTTTTTGGGTTTCATTTTACATTTTGTTTTCTAGTTGCTTATATTATTGATTTGAGATCTTTGCTCTTTAATACTGTAAACAGCACTTGGGTATAAATTTTTCTTTCATGGGATTATAAAATATTGTAGCTACTGCAGAAAACAATTTCATATTAACTTAAAATGGTAAATGATACATTACCATATAATCCAGCAGTTCCACCCTGAGGTATATACCCAGGAGAATTCCAAACATATGTTCACACAAAAACCTGCACAGGAATGTTCACATGCAGCATCATTGATGATAAATAAAAAAGTGTAACTACTCAAATGCCCATCAGTTGTTGAATGAATAAAATGTGTTATATCGATACAGTGTAATATTATTTGACCAAAAAAGGAATGAAATACTGATATATGCTACAACATGGATGAACCTTGTAAATGTTATGTGAAGGGAAAGTAGCACAGGAGGGCACAGGTAACCAGGTTCTTGGTGATCACAGACAAAGAATTGAACCAAACACACAGAGTTTATAGCAGAAAGAGAGAGAGCAGATATATTAAGCAATAGTACACACCACAGGTCATGGGAGTGGGCCAACTCCAAGCAGAGATTGACCTCAGGGGCTGGAGGAATTCTATTCTTACAGGGTGGGTATTTCCTAGCTAGTTTTGGTAGAGTTTTATTGTGCATGTGTAAGTAGTTATATTACTTTAAAGCTACTGCTCATGTGGTCTCCCATGATTTTCCTTGACTGGTCACCAGGGAAGGGGGTCCCACAATGCTAATTTATTATAATGCTATTATAATGAAACAGGGGCCATGTAGCATCTTCTGTGCAGGTGCATTCATGATTCACCATGATTCAGCGCTGTTCCAGAAAGCAGGAACAACCAGTGTTAGAACAGAGTCTCTATCCTGTATTGATATCCTTTATCTTAGCCCTGGGGCACCTCTGGAATTTCCTCCTTCCTATCTCTTGCCTCAAAAGAAGCCAGTCACAAAAGGCTATATATTTTATGATTCCATTTACTTGCAAGTAAAGAATAGGCAAATCCATAAAAACAGAAAATAGATTTGCTTTCTAGGGACTGGGGGCGGGGAGAAATGAGAAGTAACTGCAAAACAGTATGGGGTATCTTTTCAGGGTGATAAAATATTCTTAAATTAGGGCTGCACAACCCTGTGAATATGCTAAAAACCACTGAAATGTACACTTTAAAAGAGTAAATTATATCTCAAACAAGCTACTATATATTTTTAAAGATTTTATTTATTTATTTTTAGGGAGATGGGAAGGGAAGGAGAGAGAAACATAGGTATGCGGTTGCCCCTCACACACCCCATACTGGGGGCCTGGACCACAACCCAGGCATGTGCCCTGACTGGGGATCGAACCGGTGACCCTTTGGCTTGTAGGTCCATGTTCAGTCCACTGAGCTATACCAGCCAGGGCCCAATGAAGCTACTATATTAAAAAGTTTATGTTTTGGCACTGCTTTAGGTGAGTCCTATATATTCTGATATATTGTGTTTTCATTTTCATTCAATTCTATGTATTTTAAAGTTTTCCTTTGAGACTTTCTCTTTGATCCATTTAGCAGTGCTAAAGTTTAATTTCCAAGTATACATTGATTTTCCTGTTGCATTTTTGTTATTGACTTCTAGTTTGATTCCATTACAGTTAGAGAACATATTCTGCATGGTAAGCAGAATAATGTCCCCCACAAAGATGTTCATATCTTGCCTTGACCAGTGTGGCTCAGTTGGTTGGTTGTTGACTTGCAAAGCAAAAGGCCTCTGGTTTGACTCCCAGTCAGGACACATGCCTGGGTTGTGGGTTTGGTCCGATCAATGTTTCTATCCTGCTTTTTCTCCCTCCCTTCCCCTCTAAAAATAAATAAAATCTTTTAAAAATTATGTGTCCATGTCTTGATCCCTAGAACTTGTGAATATGTTATGTTACATGGAGGAGTTAAAGTTACTAATCATTGAAAATAAAATTGGGAGATTATTCTGAATTATCATGTGGGCCCAGGTTAATCACAGGAGTCCTTAAAAGTAAAAGAGGGAAGCAGAAGGTTCAGAGAGATACAACATGACAAGGACTCAACCTGAAATTGCTGACTTTGAAGATGGAGGAAGGGGGATACAAGCAAGGAACCTGGTAGCTCCTAGAAGCTGGAAACATTCCCCAGTTTACAGCCTGAAAAGTAAACATGGACGTCAGTCATATAAGCACAAGGAAATGAAATCTGCCAACAACCCAAATGAGCAAGGAAATGAACTATCTCCTAGAGCCTCCAGAGATGAATACAGTCATCCTAACATAACATCTTGATTTTTAAACCTGGTAAGACTAGGACTCTACCTCCTTGTGCTATAGTCAGTATTGTCCCCAGGCAGAGACCTAGAATGAATATGAGGCTTCCCTAACGTGTTTCCCTTTTCTCAGGGATTATACTCTTTTTAAAAAAGATTTATTTATTTATTTTTAGAGAGGGGAAGGGAGGGAGAAGAGAAGGAGAAGAAACATCAATGTGTGGTAGCCTCTGGCACACCCCCTACTGGGGACCTGGCCCGCAACCCAGGCATGTACCTTGACTGGGAATTCAACTGGTGACCCTTTGGTTCACAGGCCAGCACTCAATCCACTGAGCCACGCCAGCCAAGGCAGAGACTATACTCTTGTAATGCTTATTGTGCAATGCTTGAAAATGTCTCATTCTATTTTGTCCAGTTTTACAGTTGTTTATGGTGGGCAAGCAGGTTCAGCACCAATTACTCCATCATCATCAGAAGTGGAAGTGGTTTTACCCTCTGGTTCCCTTTCCCATTGAACCTGAACACTGGTCTTGGTGGTCGTAATGGAAAAAGTAATACTGAAGCTGGGTCATGGTGCTTATAGTCTACTCTATAGCATGTGGGCTAGTTTCAAACAAAGTAAAAAAAGAGAAAAAGAAGTGGAAGGAGTTGGACTTTTCTGTTATACTTAGAATTTTTAAAAATATTTTTTAAAGGTTAAAGGAAAAATGAAAGAGAAAAGAAAAAAGTAAAAGTTAAAGGAAGATTACTACAACATATAGGTAGGATCACAAAGTGTTAAGACCCATCAGGAGTAAGGATTTAGGTTAACTGAGGTGAAGGGATCCATATAATATGGATCTTTTATTTTTTTTAAGATTTATATTTATTTATTTATTTTTATTTTTTTAGAGAGAGGAGGAGGGAGGGAGAAAGAGAGGAAGAGAAACATCAATGTGTGGCTGCTTCTTGTGCGACTCCCACTGGGGACCTGACCCTCAATCCAGGCATGTGCCCTGACTGGGAATTGAACCGGTGACCCTTTGCTTTGCAGTCCAGTGCTCAATACACTTAGCCACACCAGCCAGGGCTAAAATGGATCTTTTAGAAAGAATGGTATGAATACCAATTATGGTCTTGTAACAAGTTACTTAAGTAAAGGTTGTAGACTTCACTTGAATTTTGTCCCTTGATGTATCATACTCTTGTTTCCTCTGAATACTTAATATACAGAATGTTTAGTCCATATATTAGAGAATATGGAGATAAGATCCCAGAGATTCTGCACTTGGAAGTTGAATGAAATTATTCACAAAACCATGGGTTGTCCTTCTTTGGGGTAGCCATGGAGCAGTCTATTTGGGTATATATGCAAAATAGTTGAAATGTGTTAGGTAGAGATATTTTTGGACAATAAGTATGGGGAGAAAAGTGTATTCATGCATTCAACACATATCTGTTGAACTCCTACTGTGCCAGGTGTTTTTTTGTTCATTTGTTTTGTTTTTGCTTTGTTTTGTTTTTTAGGCTTTTGGGATACCTCATTAAACAAAACAGGGTAAAGTTTCCTGATACCATGAAAATGTATCCCCCTCCATTTTCATGGAAGCAATGGCACATTAAATCCTCCTCATGAGCAAATCTCTCTGACTCTCTCTTTTGCTACCAGCCTGAGAAAAATCTTTTGTTAATTCTCACCTGAGGACATTCTTTTTTTTTTTTTCATTGTTTTTAAAGAGAGAAGTAGGGAGAGAGAGAAACATCAATGCAAGATAGAAGCATCGATTAGTTGCCTCCCGTAGGTGCCCAGACTGGGGATCATATGCACCCAGAACATGAAATGAACCAAAACCCACAATCTAGGCATGTACTCTGACCAGGAACTGAACCTGCAACTCTTTGGCTGTGGGAAGATGCTCCAGCCAACTGAGCCACAGTGGTGAGGGGTAAAAAACTCTTTGCTTTTAAAAGCTCATGTGATTACATTGGGCCCCCCAAATTATCCCCCTTTTGATTAACTCAAAGTCAACTGATAAGTAACCCTAATAATTTAATCTGCAAAATGCCTTTCACCATGTAACGTAAAACTTAGCCATGACCATGACACATATGATGACACATATCATATTCACAGTCCTGGAAATTAGGAAGGGAAACTTGAGGGACCATTTTGGAATCCTGCCTGTCAGAGACAAAGAAAAGAAACAGAAAACCCAAAAGGATTTCTATCCACTCAAAAAATTCAATATTTAATTAAAAAATCTTCCCACAAAGAAAACTCCAGGTCCAGATTTATTTAGCGATTTTTATTTTTTAGATAAAAAACAATACTAATCCTAAACATACCCTTTCAGAAAAGAGAGAAAACAGTTCCTGATTCATTTTATGAGGTCAGTATTACCCGTAAGCTCCAAATTCACTTTTTACTTGCTCTATGAAAATGAATCTGAGCCCTTTAAATATTTTTCCACTGCCAGCCGGCATATTAGGTTGAAAAATGAAAGTTTCCCCTCCTATACTACTACTCTCAATACTTCTGGCCACAAAATGTTTGGTTTTTTCCCCACACTGACCTATTCCCTAATAGCTGGGTGGCCTGTAATTTTATCTACCTGGAGTTAGTATCAGAGTCCACAAGTTATGGGCTCTGTCCCAGAAGATGGCTCCCAGTTAAGATGTTGGTCAGAAGTCTGGGCCTTCTATACTCCGGAATGATCTACTATAAGTCAGAAGTTCCCACCTCCCTATTCTCAGGTATGACAATTTGCTAAAACAATTCACAGAACTCAAGGAAAGCACTTTACTATTATTACCCATTTATTATAAAGAATACAACTCAGGAACATCCAAATCAGAGACACATGGGGTAAAGTATAGGGAAAGGGCAGGGAGCTTCCATACCCTGTCTGGGCGAATCACCCTCCCAGCAACTCCATGTGTTCAACTGGGGAGCTCTCCAAACCCTTTTGGTTAGTTTCTTTTTAAGGCTTCATTACAAGGATACCATTGATTAGATAACTGGCCATTGGTGATAAATTCAACTCCATTCCTCTACCCTCTCTGAGGTCAAGGATGAGGCTGAAAGTTCCAATCTCTAATCACTCAATCAGTTCCTCTGGCAACCTGTCCCCTATGCTCCCCCCACCCATTCCTTAGGTGCTCTGAATAACAAAAAACATTTTTTTCATCTGTATCACTCTGGAGTTATTTCAAAGACTAGGGACAAAAACCAAATATTACTTACAAAAGATGCTCCTTTCACCTTTATCACTCCAGAGTTGCTTCAGGAGCCGGGATGAATACCAAAAAAAAAAAATATATATATATATATATATATATGTCTTATATCACAATATCGCCTTAGGTTTTGTCAATAAAGGGCATTGCATCTTGATTCTGGTATGCTTGCTTGGCTGCCTCTTGCAGCATCTGCTTCTTCATCTTCTCCAGGTCTGATTCCTTCTGCGGGGGTTGTTTCCAGCTTCGGGCCTTCAAACAGTGCTTACCACTTCTACATGCATGCAATGGGCAGCAGCTTCCCCAGAAACTCCCAATCCTCACCCAGGTCTGGGACATTTTTACAGCTGAGTACTTCTGGTGAGACAACTCCCTGTGAACAGCCTTCTCTAGTACACTAGAGGATAGATTTCTAACAAGTTCTGTGGGTGTGGCACTAGTGACTCCTCTATTCAAGAGGCCACATCCATACCTCTCCAACAGTGTCTAGATTTAAGGCACTAGAGTGGGAATGAGGCTCTATCAAAGAGCAGGGGGTCTTTGAGTACTCCATCTTGGCCCTGGAAGTAGTGATTATATATTATGCTATTCTATTAATATATCTAGTACTCCTATACTGAGTTCTCTTTACCTCTAAGTATTCCTTAATTATTCCTATCCATGTTAAATTCTTTATATCAAACCTGCCCTGCTACATACTGTGTGGTTTGTCTCTCCTGATTGGACCCAAACTTGGATGACTTAGAGATAGACCTTAGAGAGAAGCAACTGGAGAAAGACCAACAAAAATAGGATTTAGGGATTGGTTTGCTCATGCCTTTGAGTTTGAGCTCAGTACTCCTTGTAAATGGGAGAAGGAGTTCTAGTAATCCATGGCATGCAGGGGCATCACAATAGATCAAGACATGTAAACTGAAGCACATACTTTGGGAGCCCAAGTGGTTGCTGCACTTAACTATTGTACCAGTAATGATGACCATAAAGACTGGTAGTGGGTGGATTCTTTTGAGTTCACTTGAGTGCTTACAAAGAAAGAAATGACAAGCTCAAGCCTTGGCCAGCGTGGCTCAGTTGGTTGGAGCGTAATCCCATACACCAGAAAGTTAGAGGTTCAAATCTTGGCCAGGGCATGTGCCTGGGTTGTGGGTTAAATCCCTGGTTGGAGCGTATATGTGAGGTGGCTGATCAATATTTCTCTCACATTGATTTTCTCATGCTGTCTCTCCCTTCCTCTCTCTCTAGACTCAACACACACACTCTTATTTATTTGTTTATTTATTTATTTTAAATTACAACCTCAACTCCATTAACTCTCAGCTCATCTGTCTGTAGCTGCAGGCCTGATATTCCTGAAAATCAACTGTACAGAGTACTGAATTATGAGTTGAATTTGGTCTCATTAAGTTTCTCATATGATTGGAGACATCTGTTTGGACCCAGATGAAACTGACAATTTGGAATCCTCAAGTCATTCTGAACCTCCCTTATCAGTTGAAGCAACTTGCCCTTTGGTGTCTAGAAATAAGACTTCTGCTGCTTAAAACTCTTGTGAACAATCCAAAATCTGTGGGACACTGGGAAAGCAATGCTAAGAGGGAAATTCATAGCATTGCAGGCCTGTCTCAAAAAACAAGAAAAAGCTGAAATAAACAATCTAATTTCACACTTAAATGAAATTGAAAAGGAACAATAAACAAAGCTCAGTATGAGTAGAAGGAAGGAAATAATTAAAATCAGAGAAGAAATAAATGAAAGAAACTAAAAAAATGATACAAAAGATTAATGAATCTAAGAGCTGGTTCTTTGAAAAGATCAACAAGTCGACAAACCTTTAACCAGACTCATCAAGAAAAAAAGAGAAAGGACCCAAATAAATAAAATCAGAAATGAAGGAGGAGAAATAACAACTGACACTAAAGAAATACAAAGGATTGTAAGAAAATATTATGAACAATTATATGACAACAAACTACACAACCTGGATGAAGTGGATAAATTCCTAGAAACATACGATCTTCCAAAATTAAATTAGGAAGAATCAGAGAATCTGAATAGACAGATTACACCTAATGAAATTGAAACAGTAATAAAAAAAAAAAATTCCCAACAAACAAAAGCCCGGGACCAGATGGCTTCACAGGTGAATTTTACCAAACATTCCGAGAAGAACTAACACCTCTCCATTTCAAACTATTTCATAAAATTCAAGAGAAGGGAAGGCTCCCAAATTAATTTTACGAGGCCAGTATTATCTTCATTCCCAAACCAGATAAAGACACTACAAAGAAAGAAAATTACAGGCCAATATCTATGATAAACATTGATGCTAAAATCCTCAACTAAAGGGACCCGGAGGCGGACGGACCAGCAGGCAGCTGGCGAGTGCCACCATGGAGATCCTGCGCACCATCACCTAACAGCTGCCAGTGGCACCAAGGCGAGCAAACTGTCAGGCAAGGCTGGTGGCGGATCCCAAGTGCAGGCGGCTGCCGCCCCCCCCCCAAGGATCCACTGGCGGCCCTGCAGAACCGCCACCACATGGGCGCTGAGGTGTCGAGTGTCGTCATGGACCCCACGACATGGAGCCACTATTGCCTGGCCCGGTGCTGGGTGAGGGCGACTTTGTCAAATGTTATGAGATGACGGGTTTGACAAACAACAAAGTCTACGCTGCAAAAATCCTCCCTCACAGCGGGGTGGCCAAGCCTCACCAGCGGGAAAAGATCGACAAGGAGATTGAGCTGCACAGGCTTTTGCACCACAAGCACATTGTTCAGTTCTACCACTACTTTGAGGACAAAGAGAACAGCTACATTCTCCTGGAGTACTGCAGCCAAAGGTCCATGACCCATATCTTGAAAGCCAGGAAGGTGTTGACGGAGCCTCAAGTCTAATGCTACCTCAGGCAGATTGTGTCTGGACTCAAGTACCTTCACAAAGGAGAAATCTTGCACAGAGATCTCAAGCTAGGGAACTTTTTTTTAATCCACAAAGCCATGGAACTAAAAGTCAACGACTTCGGTTTGGCAGCAAGGCTGGAGCCCTCGGAGCACAGGAGGAGAACAATATATGGTACCCAAATTCCCTCTCCCCTGAAGTCCTCCACAAACGAGGACATGGCTGTGAATCAGACATTTGGGCTTTAGGCTGTGTAATGTATACAATGTTACCAGGAAGACCCCCATTTGAAACTATGAATCAGAAAGAAACTTACAAGTGCATAAGAGAAGCAAGGTATACCATGCCATTGTCACTGCTGGTGCCAGCCAAGCACTTAATAACTAGCATGCTGTCCAAAAACCCATAGGATCGTCTGAGTTTCGATGACATCATTCGACATGATTTTTTTTGCAGAGCTTCACTCCAGACAGACTCTTCTCCAGCTGCTGCCACATGGTCCCAGGCTTCCCCTTGTCAAGTCCAGCTAAGAATTTCTTTAAGAAAGTGGTTGCAGCTCTTTTTGGTGGCAAAAAAAGGCAAAGCAAGACATACTGACACACGCAACAGAGCGTGTAAAGAAGATGAAGACATTTACAAGCTTAGGCATGACTTGAAAAAGACTTCCATAGTGCAGCCATCCAGCAAACACAGGCAGCCGTGGCTAGGGCCAGCACCACTGAGGGTGGGAGCAGACAGCAAGTGGGGAACACCATCCGGATGATCGTCAGAGGGACTCTCGGCAGCTGCAGCAGCAGCAGTAGCAGTGAGTGCCTTGAGGACAGTACCATGGGAAGTGTTGCAGACACAATGGCAAGAGTCCTTTAAGGGTGTCTAGAGAACATGCCAGAAGCTGACTGCATTCCCAAAGAGCAGCTGAGTGTCTCCTTTCAGTGGGTCACCAAGTGGGTTGATTACTCCAACAAGTACAGCTTTGGGTCCCAACTCTCAGACCACACCGTGGGTGTCCTTTTCAGCAATGGTGCTCACATGAGCCTCCTTCCAGACAAAAAAAAAAAAAAAGTTCACTATTATGAAGAGCTCAGACAATGCTCAGTTCTCCCGGCAACAGAGGTCCCTGAATAATTCATTAGTCAAGTGATGGTGCCGAAGTACTTCTCTCACTACATGGAGGAGAGCCTAATAAATGGAGGGGACCTGCCCAGCATCACTGACATTCGAAGACCTTGGCTCTACCTCCTTCAGTGGCTAAAATCTGATAAGGCCTTAATGATGCTCTTCAACAATGGCACCTTTCAGGTGAATTTCTACTATGACCACATGAAAATAATCATCTGTAGCCAAAATGAAGGATACCTTCTCACATACATCAATGACGACAGGCTGTCGGCCACGTTCAGACTGAGAAGCAGACTGGTGCTGCTGTGATGTCAGGTTGCTTGCTGGAGTTGAAGCACTGGATGGAATATGCCCTGAACATGCTGTTGCAGAGTTGCAACTGAGCCCTCAGGGGCCCCGTGGACTCCCCTTCCACAGTGTGGTCCACGGGGTTGCAGAACGGCAGGGTCCAACACACAGGAGATGGCGGCAGTAGTGGTATGAGGACAGGCCCTCTGGCCCACTGGACTGGTCAAGATGTGCCGTTCCTGACCTAGACAATCCAAGGAGAATCAGAATGTAGTCTTCCTTGACATACCTGTTTTAAAGGGGTTTTCGACAATTTCACAGAAAGGTGTATTGGCTCTTAACTTCTCTCTGTTGAGAGCATTTCATACAGAGGACTTGGAACTGTGAACAGACTTCCTGAAGGTAGGGTGAGGGAGGGCGAAGGAGGACGGCCCTGGGGAGTGTAGAGGTTCTAACTGGAGTAGCTTTTGGCTGCTTAACTATGAAAAAATAAATAAATAAAAATAAAATCCTCAACAAAATATTAGCAAACCAAATACAGCAATGCATCAAAAATATCATATATCTTGTTCAAGTGGGATTTATTTATATCTTGTTCAAGTGGAATGCAAGGATGGTACATTAGTAAATCAATAAATGTGATTCACCCATAAACAAAAGGAAGGATAAAAACCCCATGATTATATCAGTAGATATATAAAAAGCTTTTGATAAAATCCAGCACCCATTTATGATACTTTCAGCAAAGTGGGAATACAGGGAACATACCTCAACATAATAAAGGCCATATATGACAAACCCATTGCCAGCATCACACTCAATGAGCAAAACTATAATTGTTCCCCTTAAAATTGGGAACAAGACAGACATGTCCACTTTCACCTCTCTTGTTCAACATAGAACTGGAAATCCTAGCCACAGTAATCAGACAAGAAGAAATAAAAGGCATCCAAATTGGAAAGGAAGCAGTAAAGTTGTCTTTTTTTTGCAGATGACATGACATTGTACATAGAAAACCCCAAAGATTCCACCAAGAAACTGCTAGAACTGATAAATGAATTCAGCAAAGTAAGCAGATACAAAATTAATATTCAGAAATCAGTTGCATTTTTATATGCCAATAACTAACTAACAGAAAGGGCAATTAAGAAAACAATCCCACTCACGGTTGCTTCAAAAAGAATAAAATACCCAAGAATAAACCTAAACAAGGATGTAAAATACCTGTACTCATAAAATTATAAGATACTGAAGAAACAAATTAAAGAAGATACAAATAAGTGGAAGCACATACCATGTTCATAGATAGGAAGAATTAACATCATTGAAATGTACATACTACTCAAAGCAATCTATAGATTCAATGCAATTCCTATCAAGATTCCAATGACATATTTCACAGAATTAGAATATATAAAAAATTTATATGAACCACAAAAGGCCCCACATAGCAACAGCAATCCTGAGAAAGAAGAACAATGCTGGAGGAATCATACTACCTAATATCAAACTATACTGCAAGTCCATAGTAATCAAAATAGCCTGGTACTGGCATAAAAACAGACACATAGATCAATGGAACAGAACAGGGAGCCCAGAAATAAACACACACATTTACAGTCAATTAATTTTTGACAGAGGATGCAAACACATACAATGGGCTAAATATAGTTTATTCAATAAATGGTGCTGAGAAAATTGGACAGATACATGTACAAAAATGAAAGTAGACCACCTTCTTACACCATGCAGAATGCCAAGGAACCTGTATAAAGGACCCATGGGCAAAGACAACTCAGGAAAGACTGAATGTGGGAGGTGGTGGTGGGCAGGGCAGGGGGGAGAAATGGGGGGAAAATGGGGACAACTGTAACTGAACAATAAAAAAGTCAGAGAAAATAAGAATAAACTCAAAATGGATCAAAGACTTAAATGTTAGAACCAAAACCATAAAATTCCTAGAAGAAATCAGTCAGCAAAATCTCGGGCATTGTTCATAGCAATTATTTATCAGATATATCTCCCCAGGCAAGAGAAACAAAAGAAAAAAAATAAATAATTGGGACTTCATCAAACTAAAGAGTTTTTGCACAAGAAAGGAAATTATCAATAAAATAAAATGAAACCCACAGAATGGGAGAACATATTTGTTGTTACATCTGATAAGGGGTTAATATCCAAAATTTATTAAGTATTTACAATACTCAATCCCCCCAAAAACAAACAACCCAATTTGAAAATGAGCAAGGGACCTTAATAGACACTTCTCCAAACAGGACATACAGATGGTCAATGCACATGGGAAAAGATGCTCAGTATCACTAATCATTAGAGAAATGCAAATAAAAACCACAGTGAGATACCATCGCACACCTATGAAAGGTTATCATCAATAAATCAATAAGCAACAAGGGCTGGTAAGGATATTGAAAATGGGGGGACCCTTTTGCACTGTTGGTGGGAATGCTGACTGGTGCAGCCACTGTGGAAAGCAGTATGGAGATACTTCAAAAAATTAAAAATGGATCTATCTGCCTTTTGGCCCAGCAATCCCACTTCTGGGAATGTATCTGAAGGAACCCAAAACACTGATTCAAAAGAACATAAGCACCCCTATGTTCACTGCAGTGTTATTTACAATCACCAAGATATGGAAGCAGCTGAAGTGTCCCTGAGTAGATGAGTGGATAAAACAACTATGGGACATTTACACAACGGAATTCTACTCAGCTGTAAAAAAGAGAAGATTTTACCCTTTGCAACAGTTTGGATGGGCCTGGTGAACATTATGCTAAGTGAAATAAAACGAGTCAGAGAAAGACAAATACCATGTGATTTTACTCATATGTGGACTCTAATGAACAAACTTAACAAGCAAAACAGAAGAGACTCATACATGGAGAACAGATGACAGCTAGTGGGCTGGGGGGAGGTTAGGAGGTGGAGGGATTGAACAAAAGAAACAGGACTTGAGGACATGAACAACGGGGTGGTGATTGCTGGGGGGAGGGTGGTGTAAAGGAACTAAATGGTAATGAAAAAATATAATAAAAAGTATGTATTTAAGAAATAAAATAAAACTGTAAGAAAATATTTTAAAATCTTTTGATAACCTCACCTGGGGCAGATTCCTTGAAAGTTGATGCTATTCTTAAGATCTACCACAACCACCTTAAAATGCCACTAGACCCACAACTAGGGTCAAATCTCAGCATACCCCAGGCAGCCAAGTATTATACCACCCAGGAAAAATAACTTACATACGAAATGGCAGAGTAGATGGGCAAATAATGGGTATTTTTTACACCATCGAATATTATGCTATCATTACAATGAACTAGATGTATATTTTGCAACATGGGTAAATCTTCAAAACATGGTGGTAAGATGTTAGAAGAAACAATATATAACAATGCCACACCATTTAAGTAAATTAAAAATATATGCATATAATGTACCAATATGCAATCAATAAAAATATACACAAACAAAAGGAAATACACTTAATGCATTAGAATGGCTATCACTGGGTGGGTAGTGGGAATGTAAATAGAAAGTGAAAATAAAATGAGAAAAGCCCTGAGTAGACTAATCATAATAATATACAAAAAATTGAGGAATATGACTCAGGAGAAATAACGAAAACCTTGGCTTGCAGTACGGAGTTTCAGTCCTTGACAAGATGCTGATTTAACATAAGGTGCAGGCTCCCTCCCCAATTCCAGCCCTGAAGATAACACACAAGAAAAAAATTGACAGATGTTGAAATCTACTACTTAGGCAGCCTTTAACCACGTGACAGGCACGATTAACTCAATCTTCCCAGCCAATGCTATTACATATTATCTTCCCTATTTCACAGATGAGAAAACAAGTATAGAGAGGTTAAGTAAACTTGCTTAAGGCTACACACCTGGTAGAGCTGGAGCTGAAATTTGAACTCAGTCTCTTAACACCTAGAGATGAGTCTGAGGCAGGGGTAAAGCTCAGGGTCGAGTGGCCTAAAATGGTAGAGGGGCAGGCACCATTACAGAAATTCCAGGAGAAATTTCTAATTGCATCCTTTTCCCCCTGCCCCAACTTTGCTGAGATCATCCTCTACCTCATCTCCATGACGAGACAGAGAATGGCAGTTCCCAGTCAGTAGGAACTGTTGGAGTGGGGAGCATAATACATGTGCAGATATACAGGCCCTGTGATCTCCTATCAAACATACACTAAAACCCCAACCCACAATCTTGAGCTAGTAAAACCAACTTACAACCTCCAGGCAGGAATTTGGCCAAGATTTCCTTGAGGAATCTTACCAGCCCACGAGGAAAAACCTAAAGGCACTGGAATCAGGGGTTCCCCAACAACCCACCCCAACAATTAAGCTCAAAGTGAAAAAGCCCTCAGAGCTTACAAACATCTTAATCTCCTACTCTTATGAGCATGAAAGCAAAATTTTCCATTCATTTTAGGAAAGCTTCTAACATGGAAGATGGAATTTGAAGTAGAGGAAAAAAACAGCACTAACATCAAAAAGGAAAAACACTCTGCAGGAAGAAAACTTAAAAATTTAATATCTATACATGGCTTACTATAAAGCTACAGTAATCAAGATAAAGGTAGAATATTAATAAGTACAGTAATATACCTAGTAATAATGTGATTCTTACAGATACTGAGACCAGAGGATGAGGAGTCTTTTCATCAAAGTTGCCAAAATAAATGGATATCCATTTTTAAAAAGTTTCAAATCCTATCTCACCATAAAAAAATAAATTAAAAATGGATTATACGGTGATATCTTATTGTGGTTTTAATTTGCATCTCTGGTTAGTGATGTTGAGTATATCTATTGGTCATCTGTATGTTCTTTGGAGAAATATCTATTCAGGTCCTTTACCCATTTAATTGGGTTGTCTGTCTTCTTGGTGTTGTAGTAATTACCTATTTTGGAAATTAACTCTATCACATGTATCATTGGACAGTGTGTTTTCGCTGTACAAAAGCTTTTAGGTTTGATGTAGTTCCATTTTTTCCCCTTTTCTAATGGCAAAAATATTGCTACCAGAAATGTCCAAGATTTTACTGTTTTCTATGATCTCTATGGTTTTGCAATTTACATTTAAGCCTTTACTCCATTTTGAGTTTATTCTTGTGTATGGTGCAAGTTGGTAGTGTAGTTTTTTAATGTTAAGTGCCCAATTTTCCCAATACCATTTATTAAAGAGACTGTTCTTTACCCCATTTTACGTTCTTGCCTCCTTTATCAAATGTTTACCATAAAGGAGTGGGCTTACTTCTGAACTGTTCTATTGGTCGATAATGCCTGTTTTTATGCCAGTACCAGGCTGTCTTGATTACAATAACCCTGTACAGTTTGAGACACATAAACAGGGACAACAGTACAGTGATAGTCAGAGGCAAAAGAGGTTGGGGGAGGTGAAAGTGGGCAAAGGGGAGATAAACTGGGATGGAAGGAAACAACTTTGGGTGATGAGCACACAATGCAGCATGCAGATGTGTTTAGTTGTTCACTTTAAGCCTGTATGGTTTTATTAACCAATGTCACACCAATAACTTTGATAAAATACCACCAGACTTGTAGAAGACAGGGAAAAAAGCATAACGACCTCCAAGTAGGCAGTTTCCTTAGGTCACTGGAATAACCTAAAATCTTTGAATTAGATTTCAATTGCTCATCAAGAAAAATAGGTAAGACTAGGATAAAATATTCACAACACACATATCTGACAAAAGAACTTGTATCCACAGTACATATTTGTAATATTTAAAAGATAATCCAGCCCTAATTAGTGTGGTTCAGTTGATTGGCCATTTTCCTGCAAAGTGAAAGGTCACCGGTTTGATTTGTGGTCAGGGAACATGCCTGGGTTGTATAGAGGCAAATGATCAATGTTTCTCTCCCTTTCTCCCTCCCTTGCCCTTTCTAAAAATAAAGTCTTTAAAAAAACCAATATTGAAATGGATAAAAGACTTGGACAGTTTGTGAAGATATGCAGACGGCTGTAAGAACATGAGAAACTGTCCATTATGAAACTCAATGTGACATTCTGGATTGGATCCTGGAACAGAAAGACAGTAGTGGACAAATTGAAATTTGAATCATCTGGACTTCAGTCCAGTAACAATATATAAATGTTAATCTCTTAGTTTTGACAAATATACCATATTTATATAAGATTAAAATCAGGGCAAACTGAGTGAAAAATATATAGGAACTCTATGCTATTTTTGCAATTTCTGTACATTTAAAATCACCCCAAAGTTTTTTGTTTTTTAAGTGCTCAACATCATTAGTCATCAGTAAAATGCAATGGAAAGACAAATACCTTATGGTTTCACTTTACGTACAAAGTAAAAAACTACACAAAAGAGGGCTCTGACTAGTGTGGCTTAGTGAATTTAGCACTGCCCTGTGAACCAAAGAGTTGCTGGTTTGATTCCCAGTTGAGGCACAAACCTACGTTGCAGGCCAGGTTCCCATTTGGAGGCATGCAAGAGGCAGCCCAGTAATGAACCTCTTGCATCTGATGTTTCTTTCCCTCTCTTCCCATCTAACAATAAATTAAAAATCTTAAAGAAAACCTAAATAAAATAAAAACTCAAACAGATGGTTAGCAGAGGGGAAGGAGAATGGATGAAAAAGGTGAAAGGGAATATAATCAATACTGTGATGTTTGCATGGCAGATGGTTACTAGACTTGGTGATCATATCGTAAGCTATATAAATACTGAATCACTGTATTGTACACCCAAAATGAAACTAGTATTGTTTGCTAACTATATTTAAAAAAAAAAATAGATCATTGCCCTAACACGCCAAGGTTGTGGGTTGGATCCCTGGTTGGAGCCCATAAAACGATTAATAAATGCGTAAGTGAAACAGCAATATTTCTCCTTCTCTCCCTTCCTCTAAAAAATAAAAATAAAATCACCGTGATACCATCCCACCCATCCACTAAAATGGTTAAAATAAAACAGCAACAATGTTGGAAAGCAACCAGAACCCTCATAAATTGGAATTATGGCTTTAAATGACACAATAGCTTTGGGAAAACTATTTGACAATTTTCTCATAAATTACATCATCCACCCTATTAACACTATCAGTTCCACTCCAAGATATTTATCCACAAGAATAAAAACATGTCCAATGCTTCTATAATATTCATAGACACATTTTAGTCTAAGTAACCCAAAACTGGAAACAGCCCAGATGGTTCAACAGAATATACAATGTATACACTGGAATTCTATGCTGCAATGAAAATGTGAACACACTACATGGATGAACCTCAAAAAACCATGCGGAAAGCAGCTAGTCACAAAAAGTTCACTGATGTAGGATTTAACTTATATGGAGTTATTTAAATATGCAAAAAGTCCTCTAGTGATAGAACTTGGGTCAACATTGCTTCCCTGGGGGTGAGATGAGCTGACTGGGATGAAATTTTTCTGTAACGAGTTATGGGCTGAGGTTATTCATAGAATGACAATACCTGGGCGTTTTTTTTCTGTCATTTTTATACTCAGCTAACATTCCCTTTCTATGCGTTAAGTTCTGCTCAATTGGCTATTGCCCAAATACAATACCGCTTTAGGTGCAAGTAATATTAGACCCACAAAATGGAAGCTGCCCCAGTGGTCTGGCCCATGTCACAAACCTAAGCCCAAGCCAGCCTACATATACAGGAAACACCTGTCAAGGTAAACAATCACAATCCTCCAAGTCAGCTTTAGCTAGCTCACCTTACCTGAAGATAATTGGACCGGGTAGCCCAATTACACCATTTCTGTTGCCTCTTCTAATGCTCTATAATAGATCTTGAGAACAGGAATATATCCCCAATCCAGTTTTCCCTTGAGTAAGGAGCAATGTTACTAAGTTGTTTTGACATTAAACGTCAGGAATCAGATGTATATAAAACAGTAGATAGAGCCAAGAAAAAAAGTGGCTATTACAGAAACACAGTAATCAAGTACTGGCTTAACAGCAATGCTTAAGGACCTAGTCCAACGTGGAATTCGCTGCGAAACTCAGTTACCTGCACAATTTTCCCAAGAGTTATGCAAGATTAAAAGCGCTACAGCAAATTTTTGTTATTTTAGCTCTTAGATTTCTTAGTGTTATTGCTACCATTTCAGGGTAGGGATTAAATGAAATCATCCAAATTACCTCGACGCCTACATGAAGCTCGCTACCCAAATAAGGAAGGCCTGGTCACAGCAAGAGTGCACCTTGGCCAGTGACTGTGTTCCCTAATAATTGCTCAAGTTCCAACAGTGACTTAGAACTACAGTTTGGGGGAAGGGGACATGTTAAAGTCGTACTTAAATCTAAACAAATTCCTTATTGCAAAAAAGTAAAAAAGAACCAGGGCCACAAAAATGCATATTAAGTTTTATTTAGTTTCAAATACAAAACATTCCAAAAAGAGGAAAGTGATCTATAATACCTACGTTTTATATTCAACTAAACAAGGAACACACTATCATTCTGTTTCTTTTACAGCCAGTATAAAGCCAGAAGAATCAAGACCAATTCTTTTCCAATGAGAGCAGAATTAACTCTGCTGGGTCAGTAAACTATTTGCCAAACAGCTGTCTGGTCATTTAAGCATACTTCTTAATTTGAATTTAACATTCATATTTACTATGCTCAATGCTCTACTCTATCAAGATATCTAAATAAAACCTCAGGAGCCAAAAGCATAAACCCAAGTAATTTAGATTATAGATTGAAGACAGTTGTGTGAGTGCAATGGCAATTTAAATTTGGTCAATACCCTCATAGTCTGTGACTAAGGATTTGTCAAATGAGGGTTGTATTTTGATTATTTTCCACAATTGCAAATGTTGGACATGGCAGTACTATTTTGCTATGCAAAAATTCTCAAGTTGACTTGGTTCTTCTAACCCAACAATTCAAATGTTTCCTCTGAACAGCAGCTTTTATACTATTGGCTCTAGTCTCCTACATAATGTTGTATCTCGATTTGTTTCCAAGACAGGAGGTGTGGGGGGGGTAAAGTAGGCTTACAAAATCAAGTTTAAACAAAAGCCAAGTGACCCAATTTTGTTTCCAGTTTTTAAATATACTTTCCATCATTTTAGCCATGTTTCCAGTTACTTTAGTTTCCAGATTGACTCTTTCCTTTAGTTTTGTTTTATGGCTAAGTCCCACTTCTGGATAAACAGCAGAAAGTGTTTCACTTGATGAAAATCAGACACTTTACTGGATAGAGCTACCGCTTATGCCTTTCATTTTTCTAATTAACTTTCTGACATTGATAATTAGGAAGTTCTAAATTAGAGTTGTTCCTATGACTTTAGCTAAACAAAATGAAAGCCAAAGCTATAAAATCTACATAAAGAATCATAAGAACTTCCTTACTACCTCCACTTACTAATTTCCTTAATTACTCCCCTTTCTCCAACTGGTCAATCATTACTTATTTTTAAGTAACTACCACTCCCTAGTTAAGAGTGCTAACCAACACTGATGCCTTCCTCAGACCCACAGGAACCCTTGAAGGCAAAAAAATATATTGCCTGCACCAAACCAATTATGATGAACACTGCTTATGCAACTGTTGTGCCTTATCCACAATCAGCATTCTTCTGCTTCAACAACTCTGTAAAATGAAAAGCATGTGATCACATCAGGACATGTTTCAAGCTGAAAATTACTAACCCCTCACCTATTCTTTAAATACATACTATTTTGTTACTGTAACTGGCAATAATGAATTCGCTTTAAATTGTTAAACTCTAAAAGTATCCATAAATACCCAGTACAATTCCTGTAAGCATCACTTTGGTAATATCAAGACTATGTTAATTGTATCTTTATACTGATAAAATTGTTACTCAAACCAGGAGCTTAGCAGCAGCTGCATCTAGTCTCCCTTTAATGATTTGTACGGTGGCTCTGCAAACCATCAGGCACTGATAAAAAAAAAAAAGGTGTTTTTTACAAAATGCCCAGGAACAAGTTTGAACCTGGCACAACAGAAGTTTGTTCATGTGCCAATACAAACTGTATCTCTACTCAACAACTGCTTATACAGAAATAGTATTAGCCAATTTTATACATTCAAAAATAGTGAAGAGTACTGCACAACTGAGCCATAATGGAAATATACCTGTTTAAAGTAACTTCATCCTACATTCAAATCAATGTTTTAATATGCAAGGTGCTATAGATAACATGATTCCCCTAATTCACAAGCTAGATTATCCCTTTTACAGATAACTTGCTAATATTCCAGCCATACAAAGTGACAAAACTACAAAATTTAAAGCTATAGAGGCCTCTGCTTTTAACTTACCTTAGTATTTGATTTCTCTTGCCGCCAGCTTTATCTAGTGTGAATAAATCAGCATTCTGTGACCATAATCCTCAACCTGTAAAAATTAAATAGGTAACTAGTTATCTCTCTTAAGGAAATTCTTCAAAACTTGCCTATAACTTACTGCCCCCTTTGCCAGAAAGAAAAGGCAAGTTCAGACTTGCAGCTTAACGTATTTCATGTTCTACTACTTCTCTTAATTGGTGGAAGAGTCACTGGCTTGGAATGGACTGGAATGGCTTAAATGGTTAAGTTGCATGGCTTATGGATTCTCATTCTGTTCCAATGGTGCACTGCCATGTTAAATCCATAAGTTGAACGGACAAAACTTATTTGAAGGAATAAGTGCAGTACAAGGATTTTTAGTTGGAGGTCTTCAAGTTTACTATATTCAAGAGCATCTTTTTCAACTCCGTGGCTGGACCTGGGTCATGTTGCCTCAGGTTTTGCTTTTTAAAGACCACTTGCAATAGATTTTCTCCATACAGTGTAGTTTCACAGAACTAAAAACAAGTCAGGCATCCAACTAAATGTCAAGTTTGCAATGGCTTACAGGGGTAGGAAGAGGGGGACCCCAAAGTTAAGCCATTTCTTATATTGACTAAAAGTCTAATTTAAAAAATGTTAAAATATACGAAGCATGTTTAAAGGTCTTCATCAAAAATACTTAAAAAGTTACCCCCCTCCCAAGCCCCAGGTGGCTACTGATAAACAGCTGCATTAAGGCCTTTAAGTGTCATACATGCTTTTTTAAAAAGAAATCCAAGAGTTGAATTTGGAAGACTTCTAATGTGCTACAGAACACTTTGCTTTTCCAAAGTTTTTTTAAATCTAGAAAGCATTTCCACTGCCATGAGGTACAGTATGTTTCACTGTACTATGAGGAAGTGTTTCAATTTCGACTTAGACGGAAAAACTAGTTTGCTTTGCTTACCATCTTTGCTGTTTCACAGGCATTTGATGCTTTAAATCTGATGTGGAATGCTGATAGATTCACTTTTTAGAAGTCATAAGCCTTTGAGAAGTTGGAGATAACTTCATTGCTTATCTATTTTCTCCTTTGCAATCAAGCTGTTCCTTAAAAGTGAGACACTACAGAGTTGCAAAAATTTGAAACAGTAAGAGCAAGCACCGTTTGCAGCTTCATGGTTGGTTTTGGCCAAACTTTTTATTTAGTATTCTGTAGTTGCTTAACACACACTTAAATGGTCTTATTGGGGGAGGGGGAAAGGGGAGGTTCTTGTAGATTCCCAAGGAAATGTCAGAAAGGCAAAATATGGCCAGCACTATCCATTTGTTTTGGGTTTACTGGGTGAATAGCACTTTCTTTACATAAGCATCTGATCTCAGGTTTTTCATACTGAGAACATTTGAGATTTCACTTTGATGACAGTATGATATCCTAAGAGTAGCATACCCCGACCACCCTCTAATAGCTAGCTTGTTTGTATAGGCAGAGGGATTCATCTTTCCATTTTAGATGGCTAGAGGTTTGTAGAAAATCTTAGAACTGCTTGCCTCATTTACTGGGAAAAAAAATTAGAAAGTGGCCTTTAGGGACACTTTTACTTGGAAAATTACAACACTAGTACACAAGTCAAGCCTTAACACATTTAACATTTGCTTGTAAGAAAGCAATGCCTTAAGATTAAACATGTTTTACTTTTCTCCTCACAAGAACATAAAAATTATGGAAGGGGAACTTAACAGGAAATTTAAAAAAGGTAACACAATTTTTTCTTTTAGTAGTCCTTGGGTAGTTATGACAGAATAGGTTCCACTTTTTGTTTGTTTCTTTGAACAGGGATTTTGGTCCAAAGTTTTGTTTTTAATATCTGCTTCTGCCTCCCCCTCTATCAGATCGGCTTCCTCCACGGCCACCACCCCTTGGTGCTCCGCGGCTTGAACTGCTGTAGGAATCACGTGGAGGAGGGTACCCCCTTTCCATAGAAGGGGGAAGCCCTCTTTCTTGTCTGCCAACCCGATCACGACCACTTGAGTAGAGATCACTTCGGCTGCTTGAGTAACTGTCTCGACTTCCACCATATCCGTCACGTGAGCTGCTGTAATCATCATAGCGACTGCTTCCACCATAAGATGGCGGGGGCCCTCGTGTAGGTGGAGCACTACGTGAGTTACCTGCAGGGTCAATGGTCAGGTAATATGGCAACACTATAAATTGTATATATACAACATTTAAATCTGAATTTACAGAATTTCTGTATTAAACGTTTACTTTCTCAACTGGGAGGTTTTAAACTCTGCCATTGCTGGCCATTAACAGGGATTTGCTCATTTGCTGAGATATGGAAATGGATGGGTTTTAATGTTTGTTTGAAAAGACTGAAGACGGTGTGTATTTCAAGAGGATATTCCAGACAGCTTGTTATTTTATAGTAGACACTCAGCCACTTTCCAGTGATAAGTTGCAATTTTGAACTGTAGACTTTCCTTCATATTGGAATGGTAAACATTTGATGTTGTTAATAAAATTTTTAAATTGTACTTTCACTGTTGGGGGAAAACACATAAGGCTGCCAATTTAAGCAAGCAAAATCCCCTCCAAAGCAAGCAAACAGCCTCAAAAAAAATTAGAAAAAACAAAAGCCCCTCACAAAACTAGGAAAAGCCCAGCTGACAGTTACCCCCTTAAAAGCAAGCAAACATCCCTTTAAAAGCAAGCACCACACAGCCTAGTAAACTGGCTCATGAACCTAAAAACTCAAGCTGGTGATATTCAAAGACACTAAACCAGTATCTTACCATAACTGTCATATGAATCCCTGTAGGAACCACCACTTGGATGATCTGAATAGTCACGATCACGACCATAGCCATCTCTATCACTAAATTAAAGAGAAAAACCTGTAAGCCCCAGAGCATCAAATTTTACAGCAAAACCATGGAGGCAAAGTTATTTACCTATACCCTCTTGATGGATAGTCATCACGTGAACTGGAATGACCATAATCACGGTAAGTATAATCTCTTGGTGGTGGTGCATAATCTCTTGTATCACGAGAACTTGGGTAATCTCTGCTTGAATAGCTACAAAAACAAAAGTAACTTGGTTTATGCTTTTGATGAGCTCTCCCCTTCAACACTAATTATTAATAAGACAAAGCTACTACATTTTTCTGTTACCTGTCTTTAGTAGAATACCCATCATCTCTTGGGGACAAATAAACATCTCTACGAGAAGGCAGTGGTTCCCTTCGGGGTGGGCCTCCATAACTATCTCTTCCACGAGATACGGGAGCTTAAGGAAAAACAATTATTATTAAAATATGACCAAAGAAAAACTTAACATGTGAATTCACATCCAGGCAATGAAAACTAGTGATTAAGTGACATATGACATGGAGGTAAAACAAGGTATTTTGTTCTCCACAATCTTTTGTTATGGTGGTAGTGCAGATTGTCAGTGGAACATTTACCTCTTCCTCCCATCCCACTGCTGCTGCGAACTGGTCCTGATGGAGCAGATCTTTTAGGAGGAGGACCCCCGCTTCTTGGGGGTGGTCCTCTTTTTACTGGAAGTGGTCCCCTGGAAGAACTCATGTTAAAATTCATGGAATAGCCACCATCATCTACATCAGAATAGAAAAGAAAAATATGTCAATACTCATGAGAATCAAGAATAGGCTGTAAAAGTTCTTTGCTTGATCATGAATATTTGTTTAGTTAGGGAATCTTGTTTTAGTTTTCATTTGTACAAGACTGAGCATGAAGTCTACATAGACTCATAAAACTAAAGGGCAGCCTTAATTTTCATATGCCAAACACCTATGTAATTTTAGTGTGCCCAAACTCCTATGTCTATCAATTGTTCTGCAAGTGCTTTTTTCCTAGAGTGAACCACCTGGATAAATTGTATATTTTCCATCATTTAAAAAACACTATTGTGTTCAAGTCATTATCACTTTGGTAGATGAGCATGTGTTCTCAATTGCTAAAGCTGGCACCTCCAAACAAAGAATTAACCAAAGCACAAGTAGTGTGGGTTTGCAGTTCCTAACTTATACACCAAGCCTGAGGTAGGCCCAAGTCATTACCCATGTGCCCTCCACGTGAGGGAGGTCCCCTGGTTCCTCCACTTCCTCCTCTTCCGCCTCTAAGGCCTCTTGGTGGGCCTCTGCTTCTTGGAGGTGGAGGTGGTCCACGTCTACCACTTTCAAATGATGGTTTAGTGGCTTGTTCTACCTTGATGGCTTTTCCATCTAAGGACTAAATGATATCAAAGTGGTTAATTACATCAACATTTAAAAAGAACTGGCATATCCACTGTGCCACTGCTGTCCTTCGAAATGTAATTACAGATACATTTTACTCACTAATTAATCTAAAAAAATATAGTACTACTTTTCCATTTACTTAAAATGCCTACTAGTCTTTAAGACTGCTACTGATGGTTTGAACCAAATAAGGTAGATCGACTGCATTATTGGTAGGTAATATTTTAAACAAGACCAGCTGTCAACCTACAAAAATTAACAACCCAAAAGAATAGCCAAGTTACTAAAGCAGTTTATAAATCCCAGATAAAATAAACACAACATTCTGAACTCTTGTTACAGTGAAATCTGTAAGTTCGGTTATAAAATTACAAAGAGCTACGATCACAGGGTCCAGAAAAGGTATACACTCAAAAACATAAAACTCAAGAGATACCCTGGGCCAGACTTGGCTAACACTGTGCTATTTTACGTACTAGGAAACGCTATCAGTGTGCAAACAATCTCACCTTTCCATTCATGTCTCTGGCTGCATCCTTAGCATCTGCTGGGCTTTCAAAGGTGACAAAAGCAAATCCTCTTGATTTGTTGGTCTCACGATCTTTCATTAAGAGTACTAAAAAAGTTATTTTCAGGGGTAAAAATGTGTTATTCTAGTAAGAATGAACCGACAAAAACGAATCTTTAAAAAACAAAGCTCAGAACTTCTTAGAGGACAAAGTATCATTTCAAATGATCATTGAAATTAAATTCATCATAGCTTCCCTTTTTAATTACAAAATAGACCTGCAAATACTTTCAGATCAACTCACCTTCCACTATTCGTCCATATTTGCCAAATACTGCTTCAAGGGCCTTCTCATTTGTTTCTGTATTGAGGCCACCAATGAAGAGCTTTCCTGGGCGATCAGCTTCAACCATTTTCCCCCCTGATGTGAGTCTACTGAAAAAGAATATTGTATTATCTTCCCCGGAAAAGTTCCTTAAGTAGGACACATGTCTCTATTGGGGTCCATTTTTCTTGTTTTACTGAAACCATTACTTCTCTTTAAGCATCAGCAGGAAACCCAAACTAATTAGTTAAGCCATAGCGCAATTTCCTTTAAATTGGTTAAAAGGACCAACTTAACTTAAGCCTTTATCCTTAATCTCCCTTGGCAGTTTTAGTCAAGTAACGGCTACTCAACATTTGAAAAAGTTTTAGTTTTAATCCCAGATTTCTAGCCTTTTAAAGATACAATTACATCCTATTTACCCTAAAGGCTATCGACTCATTCAAGGTCACAAGACCAGATGCAGGTCCTTAAGACCAAGCCCTCTTCCAAAAACTTTCTATTTCCTCATTAGGAGTCCCTAGTAAATTTATTAATAAATTTAAAGTTTTAGGCAAGTTCTGTCTCTCCTTTTTCCCCAGCCCCTGGCCGGCAGAAGAGGTCACAAAAACTTTAAAAAGTGTCAAAAATTATTTCATATTAAATAACGGAACGTGAAAACCCTCACTATATGGCTCAACATTCCATGACTGCAGCAGAACCCAATTACAAACCGCCACTAAAAACCGCGTGGAAAACACAAAATGGCGACACTTGGACTCAGCCCAGAACCACCGACACCGATCAGGAGTAACTTTTACCCTCAGCACTGGCTGCGAAAATTCAAAAGGATTCCTCCCCAATGCCATAAATGAACAAGGACCCCGCGTAAAAGTGCACGTGCCCATCCATAGTGCCGGGGCCATCCCAATGCAGGTACCACGGTGGCGCGGTTTCTCCTCGTCCCTGTACAGCCCCGATCTCCGCTACCACCCCCGCAAGCGACAGCAAAACTTTCTCCAGTCATGCAACCTAAAGGATCCTTATATTTGTTTCCCTCCGATACTCTCACCTATATCTAAGTAGGTCGGCACCTTTGGGTTCTTAAAATGGCGCCCGCCAGCCCCATCTCCTGGGAGATAATCCGAAATTCTAACATGGCAAGAGTGGCCATAAAAATGCTAAGGAAAGGATGCACGTACCGGAGGGGTGACGACGGTTTCAAGCTCCTACGAGCTCGCCGACAAGGGCTTCCTAACTGCTCAGCACGAGGGACTGCCGACGGCTTCGAAGGCAGAAGAGAGAACCAGCTGGAACTACTGCGCAACGAGGGCGAACAAAGGAGACAGCAAACTTTATACTGCCCGGGAACGAGGCTGAAGGACCCGGATGAAAACGGAGCTTAGAATTTGAAACACAAGCCGTGGGGGGGAGCAGTTCCCAGTCTCCCCATTGGCTATCTTCTCTATCATTCACTCTTAGCCCCACCGCTCTTCCGTGCTTTCTGGTCTTTGGCTCACGCTGGTTCTAACCGTCTTCCCAGCCCCCACCCGTGCTCCCCCAAATCCGTGGTTTTGCTTTCGGCTAAAATGGTTCATGGGCTGCTTTTAATAAAAACTGAAATTATTGCGTGTTCTAGTGAGTAGGGCACCGTGCTCAACTTTAACACACCATACCTCATTTAATTCTCAAAAATAGCGTGATTACATTAGATACTCCTATGCCAATTTTGCAGAAATAGAAAACAAAGAAATTTAGGTATAAAATATATTTTCCCAAAATATCTTTAGCAAGAATTTTTAGTGAATGGGTAAAATTCTGATAAATAAAATCAGGTGGGAAGGAAACAACATAAAAACGGCAGCAGATAAACTGAACGCCTAAATGGCAGGCTCTGGGTTTGGCTATGAGAATATAACTCAGAACAAGCAAGACAAGGGCAGACACCTCCTTGGGTAAGGCTGTCAGATTTAGCAAATAAAAATATAGGACTCGGAGTTAGTTCGAAGTTCAGGTTGTTTTTTTTTTTCAGTGTAAGTATGCTCCAATATCATGTACAAAGAAGCCTTATTTATTGTTTATCTGAACTTCAAATTTAACCAGGCATTCTGTATTTTATCTACCAATCCTACTGGAGCAGGGATTACAAAAATTAAAGGTTTTCTAATTTCTTTAAAAGCTAAAAGAAAAAAGAAATAGAATTAAATAAAACAATTGCATGTTGTGACGTGTGCCAGGGAGGAAGTAAACTAGGTGCTTTGATGGACAGTATTTGGGAGACCAAATTTGATTTAGACATCAGGGAAGGTCTACTGAAGAGGTGACTTTGGACATCAGATCTGTAGGGGAAAAAAGGAACCAGCCATGGGAAAGCTGGGGGGAGAACTTTTCAGGAAAAGAACAGAGTGCTAAGCACAAAGTGGGATTAAGCGTTTCCATGTATGAAGGGACAGAAAGAGATCCAGGATGACAGGAATTTAAGTGTCATAAAATGAGGGAGTCAAGGTAGGCAGAATCTACAAACCCATTAAAATACTGTAGTGCTTAAGTGTGGAAGCAGGGACACCAGTGGAGTAGTGCAAAGAGATCAGGAGAGAAGACAGTCACTTGAATTAGGGTTGTGGCAGTGGACATAGGGAGAGAAGAACAATTGGCGAGTGTACATGGCAGGTAGTATAGACAAAATTTGCTAATGAATCAGATGGGAAAGGAGGGGGGTGGAATTGAGGAAGTCAATAGTAGGTGATGGCCATTTACCAAAATGTTTACTGAGAAGAGAGTGTGGAATGTGGGCGGGGAGAAATCTGATGCCCAGAGATCAGGGCTAAATTGTTGCTTTTTAAATGGTAATAAATGGCCTGACTAGTGTGGCTCAGTTGGGCGTCATCCCTCAAGGTGGAGCCTCACTGGCTTGATTCCTGGTAAGGGGACATACCTAAATTGTAGGTTAGGTCCCCAGACAGGCCACATATGGGAAGCAACCGATCCATGTTTCTCTCCCTCTTTTTCTCCCTCTCTTCCCGCCTCCCTAAAAATAAATAAATGAAATCTTTTTAAAAAGGTAATGAAACCCATCAGGTACTGGCTGGGTAGCTCACTTGAGCACTTACAAGAAACAACCAATGAATGAATTAATAAGTGGAAGAACAAATCAATGTTCCTCTCTCTCTCCCTCCCCACCTTTCCTCTCTCTTGAGAGTTAATAAATAAATCTTTAAAAAATCATCAGAATGAATGAGGCCACCAAAAAGAGAATACAATGCAAAAGAAAGCTCAAGATCACACAATATGAAATATATATTACAGGGGTGGGTAAAAGTAGGTTTTCTTGTTTGTGTGGAGAATAATATAATAATTAATAAATAATAATACAAGAATAAACTCTGTGTTTCATGTACACACAGCTGTAAAGATTTTGCTCTGGCAATAGTTGGAAACTGGACAGGTAATGCCAGTTTCAGTCAGTAGAATCTGCATCCCTGAGCCACCAGCATTCTTTTTGTCTCAGGTCCAGACTGAAGAACAACAGGACCCTCCTTAAGCCCTGAGTCTAAGCTAGGCCTCCACTAGTCTAGGGCAGAACAGGGCCAACTCTAAAACAGATGTCTCTGTGTGCCCTGGGTCTCAAGAAGGAAATGTGCATCCCTGTGGATTAGATGACTCTTGTCTTTGAAGTTAGTGTCCAGGAATGCGGGGAAAGGACGGATGAGGAGACTGCTCCAGACTGGGGGACAGTACGTCCAAGGACCAAGAGAGGGAGGAATAGGATGGACAGCTAGTTGAGGGAATTGTAGGAGAGGGGCATTATAGCTGTAGCATACAGTCAGGACAGACAGGACAAAGAAGTTGGAGAGGGAGGCAGAGGGCCTACTGACTAGATCAGAGGGAAATGGGGAGGGGAGTCTTTTTAAGATGAGGAACAAGGTAATCAAATTTCATATTTTTAAAAAGAGTTTATTTATATTTAGAGAGAGGGGAAGAGAGGGAGAGAGAGAGGGAGAGAAATATCAATGTGAGACAGAAACATCTATCAGTTCCCTCTCACATGCTCGCAACCGGGGACCTAGCCTGCAACCCAGGCATGTACCCTGACCTGGAATCGAACCAGTGACCTTTTGTTTTGTCAGAGGATGACCAACCCACTGAGACACACCGGTCAGGGCCAGATTTCATCTTAAAGACATCATGGTGGCTTCTGTCCAGAGACTGCATTGGGAGGAGGGGCAAGAAGCAGGGTGTAGCTGATGTAATACAGGAGGTAGAAGATGTGGGTGAGCTAAGTGTGAGGGACTCTGGCCAACCTGCAGCCTACTAAGCAAGGCTCACACTGCCCAAAACTAATTGCGGAATACCATTCCTCCTCCTTACAGATGGTACAGGTTTTTCTCTTCATTTCTTTCTCTTCTTCCTTTGGATTATTGTCACATATAGTTAGTTACATTTTCTCTTTACACATTATTTACACATAATTTTCCCTTGACGCATTATTTCTCTCCAGATACCATCTCAAGGATTGACTGATACAACGAGTCAAGCAATACTGCTTTGCCACTAGGTATCCTTGGAATATAATCAGTGGTAAATAAGTGTTGGCTGAATGACTTGCAAGTTTTTTATCCTCATTGACTCTTAGTATGAGTTGCATACCTAGTAAATTAAATATTGGATACTGATGGTCTTGTCTTTAATCCTAATTATCTGCAGAGGGCTTACTTTTTAAAATTAATATGAACAACAATAAAACAAAATGAAAGCATAGTTTTAAAAGCTTCAATCAGTTAAATGATTAAAAAATAATCTCTAGTCATCAACTAGAAATCACTCTGGATAAGTAAATTGAAGCTCTCCTATCAGACTTGCATTTTTACATGAAGGGCAGATGTGAGGTCACTCTGTATCTAGTTATGCCTCTTTTCCAAAGTACGGAAAGATATCCTGCCAACATGTTCTAAAAATGTCTGTTATCTGGTATGAAGGAAAAAACAGGAAGGGAGGAAAGAATTTTATGTGATTAAAGATTGGGAGACTTTCCAAACCACTTTTAAGTAGCCACTCTCCAGAAGATAGCCTTAGCTACAATAAGCAATGAATAAAAATATTTCAATAAGCATATCATTCTGATATCTATATAGGGACTGGCTGAATGAATGAAGGTATAATTCTACTGTATCTTTCTCCATAATGGAGATGATGTATTTTAACCAAACTTAATACTCAATTAAAAGGAACTAAACTATGCCTTAAGAAATATTTCAAAGAATGGGGTGGGAAATGATGGATTTTTCAGTAAATTGGGTCAAGACAATTAGAGGCCCATTTAAAGGGAAAAATATGGCTTCATACCACACCTTTTACTCCAAGATAAATTCCAGCTCACAGATTTAAATGTAAAAGATAGATACTAGAAGAAAAATGAGTAGATGCATTTATAATCTTGTTATCAGGACCATCCATCTGTTCATTCATTTAGCAAATATTTATTTGGTACCTATTATGTACCAGCAGTTTTAGATGCGGGGAATAAATACATCAGTGAACAAAAACACGTAAGTCCCTGCCTATCTGGAGCTAACACTTTAGTGAGGGGAATAGATAGTAAACAATAGCCCAAATAAATAAATAAATAAATAAATAAATAAATTATAAAGTATGTTTGAAGATGAAAAATACTATATAAAAAATAGAGCATAGTAAGTAGCAGGGGTCAGGAGTACAGGAGTGGAAGCATGCAAAATTAAAAGGGTTGATCAAAGCTGGCCTCACTAAGAAGGTGGCACTGAAGCAATAATAAAGGAGGGAGCAAGTCCTGTGGACACCTGGAGGAAAAGCATGCTAGGAAAACTGAAGCATATCTGCTACCTGCTGTGTTGTAAGAACAGCAAGTAGGTCAGTATGGTTGAAACTGAGTGAGGGAATGCAAGAGTATTAAGAAATAAGACTCATAAGTAGCAGAGAATTCAGATCACATAGTTCTTTGTAGACCAAAGAGTTTGCCTTTGTGAAGGAGGAAAAATAATTTTCCCTCTGTGTTTCTAGGTTTTTGTGTAAGACCCTCTTGTAATAAGAGACAGATTAACATGAGGAAAACTGAAGTTTAATAACATGTAAATCTCTTATATACATGGGAGAGACACAGGAAAACTGAGTAATTACCGAAAATGACTCAACCTATTACCTTAAGTACCATCTCCAGTTAAAGGCAAAAGAAGATTGGGGTAGGGGAGACAGTTGTGGGAAGTTATCAGGAAAATCACAGTAAACAAGGGCGTTGTTGTTTTGTAAACCTAAATCCTGGCTTTCTCCAGTAATGACCGTTTCCAGAGATTTGGTAATCCTCTTCTTGTTACATAGAGGGAGATACCCTTACAAATGGAGATTTCCATTATAAATGTAAATGTCTCTAACAAAAGGGTAACTTCTACTAAGGTTTCAGAGCTTTTCTTGTCATCTGTTGTTTCTTAAAAACCATCAGCTCAAAAAAAAAAAAAGCCATCAGCTAAAAATAGTTCTTATGCCAGAGACTTATTTTGGGGTAGCAAATTCTGCTCCCTTTCACCTTTTATGTGATTGAAATCAGGTACCACTGGAGGGCCTTGAGCAGAGGAGTGACATATCTGTCTTACCTTGTAGTAGGATCACTTTGGCTGCTGTGTCTGGGATACACTGCTGGCAGCAAGGGTGAAAGCAGGGAGACAATTCAAAAGACGGTTGCAATAGTGCCTTGAATTGGGGAGATAACAGTGGAGATGGTGACAAGTTGTCAGATTCTGGACATATTTTTAAGGTAGAGTCAAAAGAACTTCCTGACACAAAATCCAGATGGCATGAATGAAAAAATTGATTTATTTGACTATAACAGTATTTCTTCATTCTCACACTGGTTTGATAGCTCATTTTTTCAAGTAGATCTTTAAATATTAGAGTTTTTTCAATCTTGCTGCTAGACCCTCTTGTATTTTCATTCTATCCTCACTGCTAAGTAAATCTCATTCATTCTCAGGGTGTCTGCTATGATAAATATCCCAATGACTCTTATGCCAAATCCCTCCCTTGAACTCCTCAATGTACATATCACACTTCCTGGCTGACATTACCACTTATTTGCCTCAAATATAAGGTCTATCCAGAAGGTATCCAGCCATGTACTATGAAAAATGGAGGCATTTATTAAAGAAGATACAAAATACAGGAAACATTGTACATAGGACAATGATGCCTTAGTCCCCTTCAAAGTGGGCACCTTGGGATCTCACACAGTTCTCCCAATTGCCATCAGCTGCCCTGTCATCTTTTCCTGAATCTCATCAACAGTCTGAAATCTCTTCCCTTTCAAAGGTGATTTTTGGTTTTGAAAAAAGCCAGAAGTCACAGGGCACCAGATCTGGGCTGTAGTGGGGCTGAGTCCCCTGGATGATTTGGTGTTTTCAAAAAAAAAACAAACTCTGAACA